>VDFB02070240.1:0-80415 GCA_007258455.2 Sequoia sempervirens | reverse complement strand
TAAATAAGGGCAAAGAGGGCTACTTTAGGCATCAAAAGAATTCTGGATTGGATTCTATTGCTAAAGAGTGTCTTAGAGTCATCTGGTCTAGTATATAAGACATATACTCTCATCCTACATTTCCCATGATCTAGATGATCAAAAATCTATATGCCTGTTGTAACCCAAGTTGAGCCCAAGTTGTAATGAAAAGTTGCAAATAAATAAAGTATATTTATTATTATTTTCTGATTCTGAAACTGACCATTTGCACCATCTTGAAGAATTGTATGCAACCATTAAAAAGCACGGGATATGCTTATTAGCATAGAAAATGGTAATTGACCAAGCTCAGATTGACTTCCTCGGATTGCACTTGAACACAGGACAAATTCAATTACAACCTCAAATTTTGTAGCGCATTCAGAAATTTCTTGATATTTTCCAAGATAAGAAACTGATCCAAATATTTCTTGGTTGTTTGAATTATGTCTCACCATTTTACAAAGGTCTTGCAGAATATAGAAAATTAATCTAGGCACATCTCAAGGAAAATAAAGAAGGATGGTCGCTCAAGGCTACAAAGGCAGTCCAAAGAATCAAGTCAAAATGCCAAAATTTACCCTCATTACATATCCTAGTTCCTGAATTACCATTGATATTGTATACTGATGCCTCTGACATGGCCTGGTCGGCTATACTTATACAGGAAGAAGGAGATGGAAAGAGAAGTATCTGCGATTATAGATCAGGCACTTTCACAGATACATAATGCAGATACCATATTTTTGAAAAATAAATACTAGTAGTTAAGAAAGGTATTGAGAAATTCAAAATATTCCTAAAGCTAGTAAATTCATAGTCTGAACAGATAGCCAAGAAATGAGAAGCCTACTGAAGAAAAAGCCCAATAAAGATATTGTCCCAAGGAAGAATTGCCAGGTGGTACTTTAAATTTTTAGGTTATGATTTTGAAATTGAGTGGATCAAGGGAGAAAATAATCCACTAGCTGATGCATTAACAAGAGAGCTTGCAGGATCAATATATCATGGGATTATTTTCAATGAACCTGATTTTTATAGGCCAGATGGAACTGCTATGTTCCATAGAAGAAATGGTGATGGAAGTATCACTAATTTGCCTTACCTCATAATATTGTAGAATTACTTCTTGAATTCTACTTCTTAGATAAATGACTCAGAGACCTTAGGGAAACCATTTGTTGGCATCATGGACAAGGAATAATGGACCAAGATGAAGAAAAGGAACTTCTGGAGCTCCTAGGCCTGGATGAAGCTCCTATTAAACATTGGTGTAGTAGATATGGAGCACTACATATCCGCATCAAAGGATTCTTTGGGATGAATTGGTCAAAACGTAGCAAAATGAATTTACTCAAGAATTTGAAATATGGCTTCACCAGTAGGATAAGTTTTGATCAAGATTCTTTTGAAGAATACACTGACTTGGTAGGTGCCAAGTTTAATCTAGATTTAGAAGAATTTCTAAAATTAATTCATCCTCGACTCTGGGAAAGAATGCTTAACAGTATGGAACAATATTTGATCCACTACCCAAGAACTAGATATGAATTTCCCACGATAGAACGTTATGCTTTGGAAGCTAGATGGATGCCTGAGGTACGAATTGAAAATATGGAGATCCATCTCAAGCCAACATCATTAGCTAGAAGAATTGAATTGGATCACACTTATTCTTACGATTATGTGGTGCAGTTAGACTATGTTTTCCATGCTTGCTCCCAAGATTGGGATATTGTTTTTACTCCACTACCTGAACAACTATTGGATCCTATCCCCTTTTGATGCTAGTACATGGGCATGTCTGTGCCGTGATGTCACCCACGTTAAGATGTGACAACAGGATGCAACCCTGCCACAAAAAGCAAGATCCTCGTATCCACTTACGAGTGTTAAGTGGGCCCTTCTCACTCACGGGTGTCCAAAAAGTGAATTTCTTTATTCTCCACTTAGTCCTTACAATAGACTAACCAATAGCTGTCTACTCCTTAGTACGGTCGGTGTTTGGACACGTGTCATTTTTGTATGGTCGGATTCCAAATTTAATTGTAAAATGCTAAGGTTGAATTACCCACACTCCCTTATAAATAAGGGCAAAGAGGGCCGCTTTAGGCATCAAAAGAATTTTGGATTGGATGATTAGAAATCTATATGCCTATTGTAACCCAAGTTGAGCCCAAGTTGTAATGAAAATTTGCAAATAAATAAAGCATATCTATTCTTCCGCAAATTGGAAAGTTGTAATGAAAAGTTACAAATAAATAAAGCATATCTATTATTCTGCAAATTGGTATTAGATCCTGTTGTGTTAGTAATGCTTGAAGATAGTTTCACTCGATATTATTTCTGGATTTGGATATGATAAATCATGTTTTGAATGCTTTAACTCTAAAGAGCTTATCATCCCTAAGATTTGTTGCATTTGTACTTTGTTTTTCCTCATTCTAATAGCTATAGTTCTGTATATTATTCATAAGTGAGATAGCTGAAGAATTCCAAGCCAAAGGTGAACTATCGTTCTTGGATTTGGAATTGAAAATTACAAAGTAGGACCGTGAGTAGCTATGGACCCACAGTAAGGCTGTAAATCCTGTGTTGAAGCTGAAGGAGAGGCGTGGAAGGGTGAGCAGTAGGTCGAAAAAAGTAGCAACAAAAGGATCAAAACGTACAAGTTCTAATCCATCTACAATGGCTAGTCAAAGGTCTATGAAAGCTAGTAGCTCTCTCTCTTCTATCATACATAATTATTTTGAGGAAAAAGATGAATATGTTAATGAAAAAGGGAACTTTAAATTTCCAAAAGTAAAAATCTTAGATCTATATCCTGAAAAAGGAATTAAGGCTAAAATGATGCACTCCGTTAGGCAGTTTGAATTAAATCTTAAGGTGTTTGGAACCAAAATTTGTCTAGTTTATCTTCCATTCTTATTACTAGTAGATATTAAGAGATGACGTGAAAAAGGATATTTCCATGTTTATTTTTCTTATGTTGACATCATCATCCATCCTCACTTTAACTATGATATAGGAGCAAAACACTTTAGTAGTCTTATTGACACTCGTTGTCAGATTTAGGATCAAGCCGTCATTGCCCAGTTTAGAGGTATCCCTACTAATGCTTCTGATGAGTCTAGAGGTGGTGATGGTCATATTTCTATTCATCCTAATTTTAATAGTAGTTTAGAAGACAAGTATGTCCAGTTTTCCTTTTGTCTCTTGCTGCAAGTCAAAGGCATGGAACTCCAGCCTAATTTTGTTTATGCCATAGTTGGTGGCCGATGTATCTATAGGTTGCTGAATACTGTCTTCCCACCTTCAAATTTTCCAGTCGGTGTAAGCTACCCAAAAGGTAATTCAAACATTCTAGATTTTGGTAGGCATATAAATCATGAAGGGTTTGACATAAGATTTCCCGTCATTGAGAAACTCATCAACCAGTCACAACTCATATTTCAGGAATTACCTACACCACCCCATAGTTTGCGGTCAACTAAACCTCATGTGCAAAGTAGATGAATTTCTAGTATTAACCTCCAATCTTTACCTGACGAAACTCTATTTGAACAACCACAAGTGTGTACTAGTGGTAGACCCAGTATTTCAACACAGTCATATTCATTATTGAGAAATTTCCCAAGTACCTCTAATAAGCCATATATGGATCACAATCCTAAAGAATCCATTGGATCATCTAGCCACTTTCCCTTGTATCATCAGCTTGCAATCAACCCTTATCCTTCTAAAGCTTCCTTAGCTGCACTCTCAAATTTAATCAACAACCTAGAATTGATGGATAAATTAGCTAGACAAGTGAGTCAGAAATTGGATCTAACTTCTAAGGAAGAATATTAGTCAGATAAAAAAGTAAAAGGGATCAAATTAACTAAGATGGGAGTAAAGGGTTGCATGATGAAAGAAAAAATACCTAGGGAAGGTGTTGAAAAGAAAAACACGTATAAATTAGAGATGAAGGGAAAGGAACAAGAAGTGATAGGCTATGAACTTGGACAATGTCCAACCCTTGAATCCTTCACTGTTATAAATCTAGACAAACATATTTGTGGTAGGTATGAAGCCAGGCTACATGTAGATCTAGGAGAAAAAACAAATAATTCAGAAGCCCAGAGGAATTGGATAGCCCAGTGGATGATCTCTGCTCAAGAAAATATTGATAATATGGCTGTAGAGATTAGAAGTATAGGCAATAATTGTTTAAAGACCCACATTGAGCTTAATAATGTTTCTTCTACTCAAAACAAAATAGTTCTTCTATTACAAAAAATGAACAACACTCTTCTTCTATTATAAACAATCTTTCTAGTGTAAGCTACTAAGTTAGCAAAGAAAAACAAGATGTTAGAAGCATGGTAACTATTGTGAATCAGATATGCACCCTTTGTCAGATTTTCAAAAAATTAAAACTATCTGTTGAAACATGGAAACTCTTTTGAGATGTGGGTAATCTATGTGAAAAGAGAATCTCCAGAGTGAGCTGGTTCTCCGAATGATGGATCCTATCCTAAGTGATCTTCTGGGAAAAGGGATAGAGAATATGACTGAAATGTGAAAACTTATCTAATATGATCTCAAACTTAATGATGACTTTGATATTCTACCCACAAACAATCTTTAAAAAAAACAATAGTGAATTCACTATCTCTCACGAACACCAGTACAAAATTGATTTGCATGAAGGTTTAAACCCAAACACAACATGCAACCTGCATTAAATGAACTTTCTGCATCAATAATCTGCAATAATAGGACATGAAAAGGATCTATAAACAGAATCACAATGTAGACAACATACTAAAACTGCAAATAGAGACAAAAATTGGAGATAGGAATGCCCCTTTTATTGAATGAAGGAGTAAAACTCTCAAAATATGAGTACAAAGAAGTTTACAAGCTCAAAAATGTGTAAGAGCAAGAAACTAAAATGTGAACTCCTAGAAAACACTAAGTTTTCTTCAAGATATACCTCAAAAACCCTAATTCGAGCTCAAGAAGAAAGCTCAAGGAAAAGCCTCAAAAACTACCCCGAAAGTTGGCACAAAAGTGGAAAAGTCACACTTTTGGCATGTACATATTGAAAAGCTCGTAAAAATAGGTCAAATATGCTTTAAAAGCAAATAAAACACCTTATCTCTCCATCAAGAAGCACAAATCCGACCAAAAGAAAGATCTCTCACAAATCTGCTAAAAATAGCAAAGAAATAAAACAATTTGTTTTATTCTTTCTTTACATTGACTTGCAGATTTAAAACCTTTTCAATTTGACTATCTTTTGCAATTAAAGATTTAGAAAATCTTTTGCAAAATGATATAACTTAATCTCTCCACAAATCTTGATTTTTCTCAAAAAATCATAACAAATGATGAATATTATCTTTACATTGTAATTGATTTCTTTTAAAATCAATTAAAAAAACAAAGCCAAGGCACATATCTTACCAAGGCAATTAAAATGGAAAGCCTTAGTCATTTATTTTATAAAATCCCACCCTATAGGATTGATTTCTATCAATAAAATCTAAGCATGAATATTATTGATTTCTCTAAAATCAATAAAAAAATGAAATCTAAGGCATAAGAAAAATAAAACCAAGGATTCTGTCGGCCACCATGGGTATTTTTGATTAGGCTTTGAGCATAATATTTCAAAATTCCTAAGGCATGGGAATCGACCTTCACTATTGATGGACCTAGGAAATCATCTTTCATCGGTCTTATGGCATTTGATTTGGCATTGAAAATTTAAAACATAAGGGAAAAATCTCCCTTGGCCGATTTAGGGCAAAGAAAAACCCTAAAGAACAAAACTCAAAGAATGCCCTCTACTTTCACATCATTTGAAAGATGACTTGTGAGACCAAGGCTCTACTTGAGCTATCGCCATGGGAGCTAGGGTTTTGACTTTGGTGAAGATTCAAGCCTCCATCATTTGTTGCTCCTATCGAATCCATGCTTCTCTTTGTCAGTAAGAATGTTTGTAAGCTCCTTCGAGCTTCTTTGCTTGTACTTCTTCACAGATTTTTGGCCTTGAGGCCACAACTTGAGCATACTTTTTGATAGATTTGTTTCTTTGTGTTTCTTCCTTTTGTTTCTGTGTTCTTGGCTTTCACTATGAGAATTTGACCTCTGCATATTGAAGCTCCTGAGAGCTTGGCTGTGGCTTCTCTACCCTTCCATGGTGTGCATAGTAAGCTTCATCATCTCTCTGTACCTTTCTTAGCATTATTTATGTAAAACATAAGCTTACAAAGCTTTAAAACTCTTGCAACGAGTACTTTTCATTTATAAATCTCATGGCCATATACAGGCCGCGCCATGCTTGTACTCTAAAATGCAATTTACTTAGCAATTTGTATGATTCCACTTGTTCCTCTTCAAATTTTGGTGCCTAGCATGTGTACTTAAGAGTTTCCCATTTCAAAATGAAATTTTGGAGTTGAAAATCCCTCTCCTTGGCTACGCCATTTATGCACAAAAATGGGTGTTTCAATTAATTTTTTGGGCTCGACCCAATAGAGCATAGTGTATATTCTTAATTTCTGGAACAAAACCCCATATGGGTATCTATATTTTGAGGATAATAATGTGTATTTTGCATTTATGGAAAAATAGAGCTTGAGCTCGACCCACCATTGTACAATTCTTGCATTTTAAAGAAACTCCATGTGGGTATTCATAAAATAGTGAAAAATCTGGGTAAATCTGCATTTGGATTGAAAATACTCAAATGGGTATTTGACATAATGTTAATTAGAAATCTGTAACTCTTCTTTTTATCTCCATGACACCATGTGCTTGTTTCTTTCTGTCAAAACATAAGATTTTATAAGCTTTGCACTGTGTAAAAAGACACTCTCCTTGTATTCTAACCTTGATGTCATTGAAGAAAAACCCTTAACTTGGCTTTGTAATTCTTGCTCTGCATATGACATCTCCATATGATTTTTGAAAGAGGAAACCTTATAGCTTTAAATGATAAATCAACAGAAAGCTTCAAATACCTGCTGTATTTTCCTTGGAACAACAAGCTACACCTTCAAAAAAATGCAAAAAATGTGTCGAAACTTTTCATTCCTGAAGATGGACACTGTAATTTTACTTCATTTTCACTTCCCCATGAACAAAAGTTTTCAGGCTTTCTTTTTTAAGAGAATGACCACCTATCTTTCACTGTATAATTAGTTGCTCGTAGGGCCAAAACTCATGTAATGTATGCATGGTAAAAGTGTGCATTTTGAATCTCTGTACTCCACACATTCTGTCCTTTCCTGGAATAAAACCCTAGCTCAGGGGAATACTAAAAAAATAGTAAGATTAAAGATTCATGAATGTATGGAATTTCTGGAACTCTCAGGACATAATATATAAGTTTTCTATGCTTCGTAAACCTTTTCCATTCTACAAATTTCTTATTTGCTGTAACTTCTCATTCAAAATTGCCTAAGGCCACTTGCTCCAACTTCATACAATGATACTTTGAAGACATACCTTGAATGGTGAAAAAAAATGCACAATTCCATTTGTAATACATGTCAAACAATGACAAATCCCTTGTACTATTTACTCCACTTAATGCAACACAATGAAATACCTGAGGTTTGAAAATCTGAAGCTTTCTTCATGCTTGACTGTCCTTCAAATGTATAGACAGAATGCAAATAACTCTGTAACTTATTTTCCTTATTGCAATAAGTATTCTCAATATTATACTTTTCATCTCCTGATGATATCCACTTGCACATACCCAGAAATACTCTCCTCATTCTGCATTTCCCTTACATATTCTTGGTGGGTTAATGTCTTCTATTTGGCACTCTTCATGCATTTTTATGCTCCATTATGAAAAGACTGTTCTATGCACTTTCTCTCCTCTCAAATGAAAATCTGAAACTTTTCACGTGCTTCCTTTATTAAATAGTGTCTTTTTGATGAGACATTATGTATGCCTGTTCACTATTACCATCATGAGCATGAACACTGTTGTACTTATCATAATATCATGAACATGATGAATAAACAATACTCATGGCAGCAAAAGCAACAATATGACAATATTTAAGCTTGCAAGTATGACATTGAGGAATCTTAGTTGAATTGATTAAACTCATAAAGTCTACTATTCACCTGTGGCTCTCAAAAAAACATATCACTTGATTGTTATGAATGAACAATAGGCTTGATGGATTTGATGAATGAAACTCTGCTTTACTCCTTCAGAATAGTTCAAATGAACATAATAATTGCATTCCTTCATTCAACCCCCATCTGTAATGTTTAAGGGGCAACATGCCGAGCTCTACCCTTGTGGGAGCCTATTTTTCACCACATGCTTGGTCTTCATAAGATAATCAGCTACATGACTTTTCCTATACTTGCACAAGGAAACAAACGATGTTAGCAAAAAACAATATATGATGATGATGTTTCCCTCCTTCAACTCATGTTGCACTTTTCTTTAGTTGATTCTATGCATTCCAAGGATTGAAATATATCTCTGTTAGTATGGAATGTAGTATAGTTCATATCCCGAGCTCTTAATTGACACCCTTCTTAATCTTTTGCAGATACAGTCAGGAGCGGAAGCAGGATGGAGCAAGCTACAAGTCATCAACCGAAGATCAACTTAGGCAATGATGGATATGTCCCATGTTATTTGCTTCTCTCTTTCAGTTGTATATTTCCTTTCTTGTAATGAATGGAACTGGCTAAAACCACAACTTGTGTGGATCTTTTAATTCCTTCTTTCACTCCCATTCTGAAAGAAATGCATTGAAATACAAAGTTGTATCATCATTTGTATTCTTGCAATCAAATGAAACATGTAATGTGAATCACTTCATGAAATAAATGAAAGCAATTTGTTATGCTTGATCATTTGTATATTCAGTTTTGTACTCCATTTGATTTGTAAAATATTTGAGCAATACTTCTGAAACTCAGTTTTCTCAAAACACTTGCAAAACTGGTACTCGATACTTGTCAGATACTGTGCAAATAGAATTTAAGCACATGCAGAAATAACTGTACTTTCACATTCAAATATAACAATATTTAATCATCTCCACCAATTGAGCTGTAGCGAAAAATTGGTAACAGTAACCAACCAAACTCAACTAGATGGTTACCTAACATCCATCTATGAAAACCAAAAGCATCATGAAAACTCCAGAAAGCTCAAGATCAATCAATCCCCAAACAAAAGAAAATAATTGTACAACAGAGGACCCATACAAGCAAGGATAAGAAAAAAGAGATAATTGAGTCATCTTCAAGAATTCATAATCCCTCAACTCACATACCTATGCCCAAGGTGAAAGAACATAGCTTAGCCAATCAAGAAGAGAAGGGAAAAATAAGGGATTGGTTACAAGAATTAAATGTAGAAGAAGAACATAAAAAACCAGCATATATGGATGAACCTGGTTATGCCAACAAAGAGTCAGAAGAAGAAACATCAGATGTAAATAATCTTGAAATGTCTTTGAGTGATTTTGAAATTCATCAGTTGTCTCATGATAATGTAAATAATGAATTTGATGAATTAGATTTAGATTTTACTGGTTATAAGCATTTATAAGAAATAGATCCATGGGAGTCTACCTAAAATCTTGAAGACATGGATATATAAATGAAATATGCCATTACAAAAAATGCTAAACCAGAACAAATGAGGCCATTTGCTACAAGTGGGTACATTCTTAATATTGATAAGATTGTGGAACCATATGATACAATATGCACTTGGGCCGATACGTTAGAGAACATGTTTGACGTAAGTGGATCATGAACTGAACCAATAAAGGTTCTTTATACTGTTAGATTGCTCTCTAGAAAGCTAAGAAATTGGTGGAATAATCTACCAGATGTAGGCCAAAGAACTCCCCTTGATGAAGAACATGACTATGTAAAACAAAAGGATATGGGAAAAAATGACATCTTCACTACTAGATTCAAAGAATTTAGAGTCCTGCTCATTGATTTATTTTGTGGGGATACTGCAAAGCAAGCAATAGAAGCCAATAAGATACTTCAAACTATGAAACTTAAAAAAATGGCTAAATTTCATACATATAATTTGGTATTTGAGAAATACATGATAGCTACTGATAAGTTGCATGATCTAACTACAATGTAGTATTACCTTAATTCCCTACCTTGTGGTCTAGGCAGATGGGAAAAAGATTACATAATCCAAAAAGAGCACTTAATAGTGGAAAAATGTACTTTTGCTGAGCTAAAGAAATTTATTGGCTACAAACTAGAAAAAAAATGCCTGTTAGGAGCACTTCAAGCCAATAAAGATGAATATAATTATACCTATAATCTCAAAGAGTTTTGTGACCTCTTTCCTATCAACCAGTTGACTGATTTTACACAACTTAAACAGTTTAAGAAAAAAGGTTGTGGAAGGAAATGTAAGTGCAATAGATGCTCTAAAAACCACTATGAAGGAGAATTTTCCTTCAAAAGATGGGAAAAAGAAATATAAGGTGGTCCCTTATAAGAGAAGAAAATTTTCAAGACAACCTCCACCGTACTTAGGAAAAGAAATAAGTAGGCCCCAAAAGGAATTAAATGTTTTATTTGTAAAGGCCCACATTATGCTACAAATTTTCCCAATAAATTAAATCCTGGAACAAAGATTTATGCTATTTTTGAATATGAAAATCCGGATTGGGAAATTTTCCATAGTAAAAATATTTCCCCTGAAATGGATAATTTTGTATGAACTCGTTGAAGTTGTTCTTGATAAAAGTTATATGATGATATATAAGGATTTGAAGGATAGAATAGATAAAGAAACAAGACAAATCTCATCTGGATAAGAGTCAAAACAATCTTCTGATGATAAAGAGGATTTTTTAATCACTCTTCTCAAGGACACCTTAAAAATGTAGAGTTAAAAATTCAGATTGAAAAGTTCAAGGATCCCTACAAGATGTCAGGAACAAAAGAAGAGAGAAAAAATGTTGTTCAACAACACCTAGCCAAACTCAAAAAGTTGGATGCTGATCAAGAAGAGCTTAAGAAACAATTGAAGCAGTGGAAATAACCTAAGAAGGCTTCTGCTAAAAAAATTGATCATGGATATAAAATTCCACATTGGAAAAAGTCTAAACCATCTTCTTCTAAACATTCCTCCAAACAGAAGACCAGTGGTGATGATGATACTATAAAAATCTTCAAAAAGTTTGATCTTCTCCTTGATGATGTTGCAGATTTGAAGAGATTAATAAAAACACAACAAAAGGAAATCAAAAATATTTCTGCCTCAGTGGGTGCAATTAAAGAAATCTTGTTCAAAGCAGATCATCAAAGCAAGGTGAAAGACTAAGAAGCCTCCAACAAAAATAATGTCCCAAAAAAGAGGAACATGTAGAACATCACAGAAGCACGAAGATGCTATAGAATTTTGTCAAATGATTAATGATATGATGGTGAAATGAAGAACCTCCAGAAACAGGAATGCATATGGTAAATGATCCATCTCATTGAAATGCATGTAACGAGTTGTTGATGTATGCTGCATCTGAAAGTACATAGGAACAAGAACTAGATATGTAGATCACTCAAAACTGAATCCAAGGAAGCATTAGTACCAACAATAGAAACCCCTCCATAATGTATAAAAGGGAGAGCCAAGATAGGTACATCGAAATTGTGTGAAACCAAAAAGTGCATGTAGGAGAAAACCTGCAAATAAAAGGGTGTGCAAACAAAGGCACACACGCATGAGGCAAGAATCACTAGGATTCATTGTTGTCATGGAAGGGACACTCACGTGACAAAAGTGTGATGGAAAACCAAAGGAAAACATCAACCCCCTCATGGAACTTTATATCATAGTGTGAGTACAAAAGGCACAACAAGATGTGAAAAATCCCCAAAAAATATACACCAAAATGACACTTTATGTCTGTGCATCTACATAATAAAAAGTGCATATACTAGGAACCCATAATGTCCAAAAAGGACTACATGCTGAAAATGCAATTCTTTGACAGAAAATGAGGAAACTGATAGCACCATGATGAAGTACATGAAAAAACATTTACTTTAAAAAAAATGACACCCAAAAAGGAGTCTGGATGCAAAAGATATAGCTTGTTGAAGTCTCCAAAATGAGAACTAAACAACAACACTGGGAAAACTGAATTTTGAAAAAAATAGCGAAGCCAAAACTGAAAACCACCTATACCACTGTGAAGAGCACAAAATTCTACCCCATTTCAAAAACACTTGCACTGGAAAGACCACCGTATGGCCGAAATATGGACTTTGGAATATTAGGTGCAAAACTAAAAAGCCCAATGGAGAGGGGTTGAGCTTGTCAACAAAAAAGTTCACCAAATGTAGCAAAAAATCCACCAAATTTAGAGATCTTGACCTACATGCTGGGGATGCCGTACGACCTCTATGACAATTTTTTTCACCTCATAAGCTCCTGTTTTCAAAATAGGTTGAATTATATATCAAAATTCATGGAATCGACCTCTTGAATGCAACCATGAGGTTCTTTTCAGCCAAAAATACTTTGAAATCATAGCTACCCTCTGGATATAGAAAAAAACTACTTCAAACCCTTGCAGATTTGACCTCAAAAGTCCAAATCAGGCCAAACAAAGGAAAATTTGACTTTCTCCATAGTTTCAAATCTAATGGAAGACTTTGTTTTGATCCTAGATGTACCAAAATTTTCCCACCTCCAAAATTTGCAAAAAAAACAAAGGGGGTTCAGATTTGAAGCTTGTAATCCTTTTTGAAGAAAAAAACCTCATAAATCGAAAAGAGGTTCACTGAATCCACGCTCTGATACCATGTTAGAATTGTGAAAAACACGAGCCACGAGATCAAGCAACAAACAAAGACACCTTCCACGCAAGAGATCTACAAACAAAGAATTGCTATATTCCTCAACAAGAAAAATTTATAGAAGAACCTCAAGAAACTTAAAGGAAAACAAGAGTCCTCAAAGGTTGAGAGTTCGAGAGAGCAGAAGAGTAATCTCAAGAGTGATTATATAATGAGGGTTGAGTGCTATATAGGAGAAACCCTAAATGGTAAAGGGATCAAATCATGAATAGTGTCAACATCACATGCGATGAGACAAAATGATCTAATAATAGCTCACTTCAATTAACATAGTAAAACACTTAGTTAACTGAATAAAGAACTCCAAAGTTTAGCTTAGGTGCATGAGAATAAATTAGACTAATAATTAATTAAAGGTTAATTAATCATTAGCTAATGCATGAGTACTCTAACGGAAGTCTAATTGTAAAATATTTCTAAGAAAATTAACACTTGGTTTTGGTGTCTTCATTGGGTCTACTCTACATATACTAGAGAAGAATCCCTTTGCTTGTTTTTGATTATAGGAAAAATAGGTTTTGAAGGGGCCCCAAAACCCTTTA
Source organism: Sequoia sempervirens (assembly GCA_007258455.2). Lineage (NCBI taxonomy): Eukaryota > Viridiplantae > Streptophyta > Pinopsida > Cupressales > Cupressaceae > Sequoia > Sequoia sempervirens. Next base: position 66,964 of record VDFB02070240.1, on the reverse strand, counting down.
CAAGATAAGCCACTGCTTCATCATATAATAAAAAATAGGATAAACAGCCAAAAAATAGCAAACAAACAGCCAAAAAAGGCACAAAAAATGGAAGCAAACTAAATATTTTTCAGAATGTTCGCAGCTTTGAGATCACTGTCAATAATCTTCTGATTAGCAATCACAACTTCCACCACTTCATCAACAAGAATACCAGACTTTGCATTAAGATTTTTCTTATTGTGAGTACGAGCAAAAGGATTGGTATCTTTAGTGGTATTAAGTTGCACACCACCCTCAACCATCAAGTCTTTAGGTCCAGAACTATTGCCCAGCCATTTCCTTGCCTTCTTGTTTAGAAGACAAAAACCTATATCCTCATTGCACATGGAATGTCTGCTAACCTCCACAACCTTATCTAACTTTCCTTCCAAAATAGAAAACTTTTGCTCATAAGAATTCTTCATTTTGATCACTTCATCAACAATCATCTTGAGAGTATCAAAGATCTGATTAACTTTAGCCTCAACCTTATCAATTTGAGCCTGCATAATTGACTCCTTAGAAGAGGAGGCCTCATCAACATTAGTGCAAGCCGCTCTGACCCTAGAATTCATCTCATGAAACAACCACTTAAAAATCTTAAGCAAAGAAAGGGAGTGTTCCTTAACAAGGCTAAGATAATCTGACAAAATCTCCCTCCTAAAATTAAAACCATGTTTATCAATAGCATAATCTGCATCAGAGTCCTCACAGGACGAAGCATTCTACAAAGTTTCCTTCCCTTTCTGAGCAAAAACCACCACCCCTTTTTCCACATTATGATCCAACACCTGGTTCTCCATATCATGCATGCTTCCAACATTCCCCTGCTGCACATCCCTCTCTAAAATCCCCAAAGAGCTAGTCCTCTGCTGAACCATTTTGTTCTTCACATTAAGAACAGGGGAAACCCCCGACTGACCCTTATTGATCCTAACCTCCTTGCTCAAAACCTCCCTCATAGGCCCCTTCACCTTCTTACCACTAAAACCTTTCCTAGGTTTAGAATGCTGGCTAGGTTGCTCTACCTCACCCTCAACGCCCGTGTCATACCCATCATCCATTGAAGAAATCGGGGAAAGAGCCTTCTTTCTTTTCTTTCCATCAGTCTTTCTCTTCTTGCCCCTTGCTTCCTTCACAACTTTCAAATTTTGAGAGGACTTCACAATATCAACCTCAAATCCCATCTCCACAACTTTGGATGGAGCATTGGAATGGGCCTTTTTCCTCTTCTTACCCTCAGAATCAACAAGACTCTGTATCACCTTCTAGAGAAGCCTCTGAGCCAGGGGAATAATCCTCATCCTCAGAATTCTCCTCAAAACCAATAATATATTCAATATTTTTCTTTTTACTACAAACATAGGGTTGATTAGGGAGGATAAATGCCATAACATAGTCCATTGTCAACACAATAAGACCTTCATGGAGGATAGGGTTCTTAGGGTTTCGTCTGTGATCCCTAATACCAGTTTCCAGCGAAACCAAGAGGTAATATGGAAACAACACCCACTTTTTATGTCTAAAATAGTTCAATAAAACAAAATGGTGCCCTGAAATAACAGAAAAGCGACCATCCAAAGTAAAGTACCTCATTATCTCCTCCATGACATCTCTCCAAATTTCCTTGAGAGAAGAACGTAGATAGCCACCACATTTCACTGGTTCCAACTTCCTTTGCTCATTCTGTTTGAAGAAAAAATCCATAGCCAGACTAGACTCATTCTTGTCTCTATAAAATTTCATCCCATCCATCGACATACTAGTAATTTCTGCAATTAATTCCTCAGTGATTGTAACTTCCTTGCTCCCAAAATCCAACACCCTGTTATACCAAGCCTCCAAAAATTCTTGGGATTTATTCTTATCAAACCTATGTAGCCTCTCCATGTATGGGGTAACTCCACCCACTTATAAAATCTCCCATAACCTCTCATTAGCTTTGATAGATTCACAAGATTTGGGCTCCAATCTGTTTCAGCTTCCACCCATGGTAGCAGAATGCAAAAAACCCAACAAAAGGAAAAATTTGTAGACAATCCGGATAAACTTAGAAAGATTGCAATGGAAAATAGGAAACCTCGAGAACACATAGGCTTCCTAGCTACCCATAATCCATGTGGATTTGAAAATGTGGCAGAGGGAAATCATGAGAAAAGAGAGCCTAGTCATTCGAGCCCTAACACCATATCGCCCGACCTTTCCTCTTATCAAGCTACACCTCAAAACAGGTCTCCACGTAAGAAACACGTGACAAAAAAACACCATTAAAATATAATCCTCAACACTTTTGAGCATCATGCTAAATAATAGAGCGAGCCTCAAGGGGTAGGAGATCATGTTCACCCCACACCTTTGCATCATTTACCCCATAATTGGCGAAATAATCAACCAACCTATTGCCTTCTCTATAAACATGTGAGATATGACATTAATCAAAGGATTCCACAATATTGATAGCATCATTAATTAACACCTCCACTGTCCAAGAAGGGTATGACAATTTTTAAAGATAATTAATGATATTGAGGGAATCACCCTCTTGCCAAACCTTATTAAATCCTTTTGATTGTGCAAGTTCAACCCATGATAGGCTGCAGATGCTTTCGCCAAGTGGTTAGTTTGGGTTCGCAAAGGGAGCACCACCACAGAAAAAAACCTACCATTAGAATCTCTTAACACTCCCCCACAACCAACAGGACCCAGATTACCTTTAGCAACACCATCAATGTTTACTTATACCCACCCAACGAGAGGGATTTTCCACACCACATCCTCCCTTGAAACATTACCTTTATGAAGAGGCTGAGATATGTCACAATATAAATTCCACTTACGAACAACCTCCTTATCCCCCTGAGAGATAACTACCTTAGGGCCATCCTGAAAAGAGACCTGAGATAAGAAGTTTTCTTTGATAGCTGCACAAATCTTATGAGCAACTCTGATAGATGGGAGAGCCGAGTCCCTGAATATCCTATTGTTTCTTTCCAACCATATTCCCTAAGCCATATGAGGAAGGATGAAGGACCAAAGAGAGATCAAATTAGGATTCTTTGAGGGGGTCTTCCATTGAGACACTAAAGCACTAAGGGAGACTAGGAAAAACCAACACAGATCCCACATAGAGAGCATAAAATCCCAAATTTCATGCACAAACCTACAACCAATCAAAAGATGACCAAGATTCTCCGCCTCTTCTTCACTTCTTCCCATAAAAAATAGTGGTTAGGAAATTTAAATCCTCTTCGCACAAGGTTATCAGTGGTCAACACCTTACCTTGGTAGAAAATCCAAAAGAAAATGTTAATTTTAGGAATCAACTTAGGATTCCAAAGTGAGGCCCAGAAGGGAGCCGAACTATTGAACGAGACTTGTAAGGAAAAATCTGAGGAAACAAAAAATTTACCATTAGAAGATAACCTACACACAATCCTATCTAGCAAAGCAAGAGAAGGAATGTGAACAAAAGCCAAGGATTTAGAGAGGACTTCCAACCCAGGAGCAAAATCGTGCAATTTATTCCAAACTCCATTACTTATATAATCAACCACAAATCGGCCAAATTTCTGCACACAAAGATCCATCCAAGGGAGAGCCCAAGGTTCATCTTTTGGTGAGCCATTCCCAAACCACCAATCATCCCAAAAAAAAATTCTTCTCCCATTCCCCAATTGCCACTTCAAACCTTTTGAGACAATAGATTTAGATTTCACCATCGCATTCAAAAGCATAGACCTAGAAGGAGAGAATCCATCATCCATGAAAGCTTTATTTCGATCCACACCCCTGAGATACTTGTTGGTCACAATACGAACCCATTCACAATTGCCAAAAATTATATTCCATAGCTTCTTAGCAAGAAAAACCATATTAAATTCTCTGATCTTGTGAATACCAAGACCCCCAGCCTTCTTGGGTTTACAAACTTTGTCCTAGGATAGAAGATGTATCCGCAGATGTTCTTCCACCCCTGACTACATAAAGTTATTTTTAATTCCTTTAAGCTTTTCCACAAATTTCTTGGGCATTTGAAAAAGACTAAGAGCATAGACAAGGAGATTCTGGAAAGTGGATTTAATCAATTGAATCTTCCTAGCTTGGTTCAACAAGGCACCCTTCCAACCAACAAGTTTAGCATTAAAATTATCCACCAGACCCCTCCAAAAGGAATTAGGCACACAATTAGAGCACAAAGGGAGACCTAAATAAGAAGAAGGTAACTCCCCAATCTTACACTAAAAAATTTGAGCTATCCTTTGCCACCTATCAATAGGGGTGTTGAGGAAGAACACTACGCTCTTAGAAAGACTAACCTTTTGACCCAATGTCAGTTCATACAAGTTCAAAATCTGCTTCATAGCTTTAGATTCTCTAATGGAAGACTCACCAAGCATAAGTATATCATCCAAATTTTTTTGGTGAGAGCATATCAAGTTTCGAGAAGAAGGAGAAAGACCAGCTATTTGACCAGAGTTAACAAAACTCTGAATAAGCCTACCAAGAGACTCCGCCAAAATTATAAAGAGGAAGGGGGATATTAGATCCCCTTGTTGCAGTCCCTTGGAGCAACCAAAGAATGGAGAAGGTCAACCATTAACCAGAACAAAAAAGTTGGGGGTAGAAATGGACTGCGAAACCAACAAAACAAGATTCTTTCCAAAACCAAAGGCCTTTAAGATTTTCATAAGGAAACCCCAATCCACACGATCATAAGCTTTCATAAGATCCAAATTCAAAAGAAAAGTAGCCTTTTTATCGACAAATAGGGAGTGAATATTCTCATGTACAGTTAGAACTGAGTCAAGAATTTTCCTTCTAGGAAGAAATCCATTTTGTTGAATGGAGATAATTTGAGGGAGAATCTTTTGAAGCCCGACTGCCAAAACCTTAGAGAAAATATTATAAATAGAATTACATAAACTAATAAGACAAAAATACTCAAAAGATAGGGCCCCAAGTTTCTTAGGCACAAGAACAATGAAAGAGGCATTAAGTTCCTTAAGGAGACTACCACTGCCGAAGAATTCTTTTGACGCATTCACCACATCCCTAGTCACAATATCCCAAAAGTTCTGAAAGAAAAACATAGGAAAAATATCAGGGCTTAGAGCTTTGTTACCTTCAAATGAGAAGACAACACTTCAAACCTCCTCCGCCAAAAGAATACAAACCAACTGTCGATTGAGATCATCCAAAATAACACTAGGGATATCTTGGAGAAGATCATCTTGACAGGACTAATCAAGGCCAACATCAGCCTTCAAAAGATCAGAAAAGAAAGATGAAGCAACTCTCATGATATCCTCATCCTTATCCCACTCCATATTGTTTAACCTGATTGAATTGATGCGATTGGAGGCCCGGTGTTTCAAGGTAGTCAGGTAAAAAAACTTAGTGTTCGTATCCCCACTATTTAACCACATACCATGGGACCTTTGCTTCCAAAATTCCTCCTCCTGAGCCACACTGTTATGTAGCTTGGAAAGAAGAATATTCTCCCTTTGAACAAGATCTCCAACATCACCCTGAAGCTGGATAACACTCTGCACCACTTGAAGGTCCTCCTTAACCTTATCCTTCTCCATAAATATTTGACCAAAGGACATCTTATTCCATCTTCTCACATTGGTTTTAACATTAACAAGTTTCTTAGCCACCCTGTACATAGCAGATCCATCAACTTGGATATTCCACCAAGAGAGAATCCTATCTTTTAGATCCAGATGACAAGTCCACATCTTTTCAAACCTTAAAGGAAAAGACTTTCTCCTCAAAAGATCCATAGAGAGAGAGGGGAAAGTGATTTGACCCCACCCTAGTAAGAGAAGAGAGAGAACATGAATAGAAAAGAAGCCAGTCAGGAGATATGAGAGCTCGATCAAGCTTCACTTGAATTAAAGCATTCCTTGACTGTCGATTCGACCACGTGTAAGAGGCACCTTTTAAATCCAAATCGAGGTGAGAATTATTATTAATCAATTCCATTAAGTCAAATATGCTCTCATCCACCACCTGGGAACCTCCCATTTTATCAGAATCATGAAGTGGAGTGTTAAAATCCCCCATCACCAACCAATTGGAAGAGGGATGAAGGGACTTAAGCTGGATGCGATTATCCCAAAGCCGCTTTCTGGCCCTCTTGCAATTAGTGGCGTAAATATTAGAGAGAACCCAAGAGAAATTATCACTAATATTAATGAAATAAGTTTCCACATGATTACAATCAACAAATAAGGCCACTCCCTTAATAGCTTTAGGATTCCAAGAGGTGACAATCCCTCCAGAAGCTCTAGCATACTCAGTACAGTGCATCCCACAATATTTAAACAACTTATTTTTAATTCTGCTAAGTTTATCAGACCCCATTTTAGTTTCTTGAATCAAAATGATATCGGGTTTATTAAATCTTAAAATATTAGATAAGAGATCCTGTTTATGAGGGTGGTTCAACCCACTCATATTCCATGATATAATCTTCATAGGAATTTAGGGGATGTGCCCTTAGAGCACATGTCCACCAGAGTTCTCTGGGTATTATCAACAATCTCCATTCTACTTTCCTTATCTTGAGAGGATTGGATCGAAGGGTGACCTCTTCCTCTTGGCTCTGAACCACAATTAGGCCTCTGATGGTTTCTGGTAGACACTCTCATAGGGAGAGACTGTTTCTTCATGTTCCTCCCCTTTACTGAAATAAACAACTATTCTTTCAAAACCTCATCTGACTCCTTTTGATCTGAGTTCTCCACTATTACCCCTCCCAAATCCGAAGGGATAGAAACAACAACCTTCTTAGGAGAATTCATTTCCCCCAAGTTCTGTGAAACCAAAGGAGAGGGAAACACTTCAGATACTACCTCCTCCTTCTCGGACACTACCTCCTCTTTCTACTGCAGGTTCTTTAAACTCACATCCTCCTCAACCTGAGTAGGAGGAGTCTTTTCCATAGGAACATTCAATTGAGAATTCCCATCAAACACGTCCACCTCCTTGTTGAAAAAAGTGTCCCCAGGAGCAACAAGATCCGACTCAGCTAACTCTTGTGATTGAACATGATTTTCTGAGGACATCGCTAAACTCCATTGGAACATTCTCAGGAACAAGCCCAGGCTCCTTTTCTCTCCATTGTTTCATCACTGGCTTCAAAACCTTCAGAGGAAATTTTTTAGCCCAATGACCAAATTTTTTGTAATGAAAGCACACAAAATGAATGGATTCAAACTCCAATGCCTGCTCCCACACCCCAAGTTTGGAATTAATCTTGACAACAGAAGGAATATTTGCAAACTGTTCAACATTAATGCAAAAATGTGCATAGACCAATCATTTCTTGGAAGCAATCATTTGGTCAATGGAAAGAAGGGAACCAAAAGTACTTGCGATTCATTTGAACACTTCTTCATCCCAAAATTCCGTGGGAAGGCCAAGAAGCCTCACCCAAACTGGTTCTACTAAAAAATAATGTGAGGAGGGATTGAACCCCATTTCCCACCTCTTTAGCAATAAAGAGGATTTACCAATGAACCAAGGCCCACCTGTTAAGGAAAAGATGAAATCATCCTCACAGTTAAAAGAAAAAGAAAAGAACCCCTTCACCATAGCAACAACATCAACTTGACCTTTAGGGTGCCATCCATTCAAGAAAAACCTACGAACCAACTCAATGTGGGGACAAGGCCCCATAAACTTGCCTAACAGAGTCATTTCCATACGAGACATGCTTTTCTCAACAATACAATCAGGAACATAGATAGAAAAATCACCCATAATAGCATTAGAAACACAAGCCACCAGGGGAGATGTACTTTTACCTTTTGGTTTAGTACCAAGGAGATTTGACCAGTTTGTAGCCGACCTCAGTTTGACTAACAACATTAAGAGGAGGGGACCCACAACACAAACCATCAATAACAAACTCACCTGACATCACCTTGCCATCAACAAACTGTCTGCCATTACTGCCAGCTCCAGGATCAAAGTTTCCCGCCTTCTCCAAATTTGAATTTCCTCCACCACCATTGACACCACCAAAAGAGAGCTCCATCTTAGGATTTTAATCCCTTTGCTTATTGGTACATTGTCAACTTTGCAATAGCTGCTTGTTGATCTTCTACACCAAGAAAACATGTTGCAATACACATGAATAAACCTTTTATCACCTCTACATCATTCTTGAATGTTGTTCTACAAATAAATAATGTATTTAAGTAGCAGTGTTCAATGAGATGGAGTTAATAATGCATTTGGAAATCCCATGTAACATCAACAATCTCCCATATTGGCATGCAATTTCTCTTGTCATTTTTCATTTTGAAACATATTGCCTCCTTTGCCTTACTTATGGCCTCACAAAAATACCCCATTGGGGATTTTTCCCCATCAACCAATCTTAGCACTCTAACCAAGTACTTTGAAATTTTGCACCTTGTGTGCTTTTGTCTAAAAGGAGCCACAAAAAGCAAGATCTGCAACAGTGACACCATTCATGTGATTAACAAAGCTGCATTTTAACTCAATTTGTTGAAACGAGTATGTGTTTCATGTTCATCTTTTGAGCAAAATTCTACAATTCAACGAAGTGAGTAGCAAACCTCTTCACTCTTGATCAAATGAACTCCTTTCTCTCGATGAAATATCAAATCATGTTGAGCACCCTAGTGTAATTGGATATGAATTTAGTGATGGATCTCCCCCTCTCTATTTTAAGTTAAATATAGTCTAGTGTTAAATCAAGATGATTTTCCATGCATGGGCTCCAAAATAATATAGGCCACTTCTCCATTTAGAAGTTTGTCTTCTACCACACAATTTATTGCATTATTCATGATAAATTGCACTACAAATTATAGCCTAACCTCTATCGCTACTTTATCAAACATGTAGAAAAGCATGTGGGCTAATTACACTTTAGTAGATGCATCCACGGATTCAAAGAAGATCATGCCACTCAAATGCAATGAGGAAGTTGATTAGTGTATGGTTTACCTCTCTAATAATGTTTATATTACTTTGATTCTTAGTGTTTATCTATGTTAGAACATACTATTGTTAGGGGTCATATACCCTTGTAACATTTATATATTGATCTAATACAAGGTTTAAAACCTTATATATTACATGCTTTATTAAGCATATGGCATTTAAAAATATAGTTTAATATCTATTAGATTATAGATTATTTACAAATGATATGAATTTGGAGATGAATTGTGGATTCTATCACTATGCACATGAGGTATTATTGTCCATGTGGAAGTAAGTAGAAGTGTTCTTCAGGTTTAGTCTATATTTTTATAGACCATTTTGCAAATATTTAATAATAAAATGACGTTTTGTGGGATTCTTTTACCTGGAAGGGTTTTCCCCATGTATATATTATGTAATGTGTTAAATCTATGCTTGTATAATTATAATTTTATTTATGATTAGTATCCTAAGATTCTAATTTCTAACATGGTATCAAAGTACGCTAGGCTATACAAATCATTTTTTTAGGTTATGTCATTAAGTAGCTTCAAAATGCTCCTAAAAGCAAATTGTCACATTTAAGGAAGTATATTTCATGAAACTAGTTTAAAAAAAATAAAAAATGTACACTTTATATTATTGAATAGGTTAATGTCCTCTAGTGAATATATTTCTCATTCAATTTCACACACACTCTAAGGAACCTTATTCTTTTTTACTTCTTGTGAAGAAATGAATTGTTTGAAATTTTATACCCGACATTGAGTTCCATGATTTTAAGTATGATTTTTACAAAACAAATATATTGTTTTGGCCATTTTCTATAACAATTCATCTTAATTCACAATAGCTACCTAAGCAATTTCTCATTCTAGGGATTAAGTTGTATATGGAATATTTTCATCATAAATTTTTTGGGGTACCATATTAATATAGATGTCATTTGTGCTCATGCCAATAAAAGTGAGTAATAATCAAAGATCGACAAGAGTTCTGGAAAGAAAATGCAATGAGATCACACAAAATAAAACTTAAACAAATATGCCACAAGTGGAAACATAAGAAGGACATTATTATGAGTATTTTTGCTCCTTGGCTCTTTTGAGGATTTCCAACTTTGAACTCATCATTGCTTCTTTAGGTTTGACCAATTTTTATAATGGAAATTCACATTTGCACAAAACATTTTCCAAATAAGCATACAAAACATCATGCCTTGTTGAAATAGAACTTGCCATATTTTAATAACTCCTAGTCTTTATTTAAATTTGAAGGACTTGTCTTGTGGTGAAAGGTTAAAAGTTGTGACTTGTGGTAGACACAATTATTTATAGAAATTGAATATCTTTAAGAACTGACACATTTTTAGCCTAATAATGAAAAATTAAACCCGTTATGTTGTAGCCTTTTGGGAAAAAATAAAAAATTAACTTATTTTTTGTTGAGAGTGGTGGGAAAGTAAAATATGGAATTTGAGGACAATGTTGTAAGCTTTGGGAATATTTTATTGGAGGATACCAAGACTGTATTTGCATCAATGAATGGTTTCCTTAATGAGTAAAAATTATAAGTGGCACCCTATAATTAAGAAAACTTGTCTAGCTCTATCTATCAAATAATTTTTCAACAACTCTTTATTTTATGCACATCGTGTAGTGATTGCAGTCCATGACTTATTTTTGAGGCATATTAACAAATAATTAATATGCATTATACTCACTTCCACTATTTACTTTCCTATTATAATAAAACTCAACTACAAGTTCTGATAACAATATTTTTGCCAATATATATTAATGTCCATGTTGTACCTTGAATCTCCCCTATGGTGCATTTAGGAAGGATGATGACAATTTCTTAAACTTGACTTCATGTGTGCTAATTGTATTTGATTGAAAGTTTTGAAATATTTTTCAAAAAATCCATTTTGTGCATACCCTACAATCATTGCAGTCCATAGGCACATATCTCTTTCCATCATTATCTCAAACAATTCTCCAATCTTGTCTACACTTCCACATTTTGTATTACAAATACATTGGAAAATGTGAGCTTATTTCAAGTTGTAGACCTATATGTTGCATATGGTGAAACAATGTAACTACATTGTGAGGATACCCATACACTGCAATAATCACATTCAATAAGATGTCTCATTCTTTCATGTGATCAAACTCTTTACAAGCTTCTAACAACTTTTTGCATTTGACATACATATAAATAAGCTTATTATGAAACATAGTGTAGTACACTCGAGTATGCACAATTCATTTTCACTAGCCCTCCCTACATATTGATGTGAGATTTAGATGAGCAATGGATTTCAACCCCTCTTGTTCCTAGTTCAATAACACATGTAGGTCTTCGAGAATGCATATTTTAAGAATATTTAGTACTTTTTATAGTATTCCTTAACCAATACTTCAACAAAGTAGGCTTGGACTTTATTTTTGAAATGATCAATTAAAAAATAAAGCATTATATCCATGATGAATTGGAGACCAACATTTTAAATTATAAGTAGATTTTATGGTTGGTTGATAAACAAACAAATGAATCTCGTTGAGCACTTTATAAATAGAGCTAACATTGACAAGTTGCAAGCCTTCAATATATCGAATCTTCATTAATATTTTACCTCTAAATGTTTTTTATGTGAAGAACAATATTTTCATTGCTAAGTGAATTGATCATTGGTCATTCATTGTCATGGAATGTGAAGGCAGACTTTTTCACAACATAAGAGACCAATGATTTCCCAATCAAAGACCTAACATAAAGCATCTCAAAATATTTACACAAGAGGTATACCTTCCATTGTTATAGAGAACCCATTGTATAATGAAGGACATCTCACATTACATAATTAAAAATTATGGTTCTTTCCACATGTTATATGGCTTATGCTTCTCTATGCTTAGCATCTCATACTAGGCCTAATTTTATTCTTGATTTTCATGCCTTAGCTATATCATTGAATCATTGTAGACCTAGCCCTACAAATATGGGTTATGATACACACAATCATTCTCACAATATCCCCACAAAAATATCTCTTTGGTGTTTCATATATTCCTCAAAAATCACAAGAACATCTTAAAAGACATCGTAGGACACAATTATTTCATATTTTCTTACTTCTAAGGGCTTCTCAATACAATGTCCACATCTCCTTTACATTCTTCTCTGATAATTTTGTCCTTTATTGGAAGGTTTCTCTATGCTTGCATTAAAATTATATAATATTATGAAGTGATAATGTGCAAGTTTGTCCTTCATCGAGTTATTATCCTTTTAAGAAATTTTCTTTGGATTTTAAGGTAGTTATTATCCTTTGAGTTTCCTATTTTTTCAAGATTTTTTTATTACATTTATTGTTAACAAATGGTAAAATTTATTCAAATTTATGACCATTTACTATTTATTCTCTTGTCCACTTGAGAGTAATTAATTTAAAAGTGATCAAGCATTTCTTATATATTAAAAATCATGTGTGGAAATAGAGATATTACTTTTCTTGACACTTATATTGGTTCCTCCTTGGGTTAAAGTATATTAGAGTGAAATTTGGATATATTTATGTCTTAATGCAACTTACTTTTTTGAGATTTAACATTTTAAAACTTCTTGCTATAAAGCACCCACTGATAATGGGTAGCTATTTCCTTAATAATATATTCAAGGAGCAAGCATGGAAAGGATAGCTTACTTGTTTAAAATTTTTATGGATCATTACTATAAGTCTAGTAACACGACTGTTTTTTCCTTAAAAGAGACATGAAAAATTATTCAATCTTATGTTCATGAAAATACCATATAACCTCCTTGCTAATGATCATCAAATTATCTACAATTAGTTTGACTATATTCTAAATTTATGTGAAATTTTATATGATCATTGGAAAGTGACAAATGCATATATTTCATCATGGTCTTTATTATTCTTGCACTAAGAATAAACCTTTATGGTGTTACTAATTATCCTAGTGATCCTATTAATAGGAAAACCTACTTTAGGACATGTATTCAAAATATTATGTAGGTGCTATCACATGGATGGAGTAATAATCTAAATGCCAACTACATAAGTTTCTACAAAAGAATCAACATTGTTGAGGAAATTATCAATTTTTTCATTTGGGTACATAGTGAAATTCCCATTTTATTATGTAATAACCAATTTCTTTACTCTTACCAAAAGACTCATACTTTTAGCAATAAAGAACATTGAAGTTCATGGGCATATTCACTCAAGGGAAAATCTTTTTTTTTTTGTAATTAAAATTCTCTCTAATTTTTTTTGTCTAATTATCAAATGGAAGATACTATGATCAAGAAGAACTAGGTTGGAATCCTAGTAATTACACATCAAACCTTTGCTTTTTATCAAATTCTCTAAATTTAGATGAATGCTTGGCCTTAGGTGATGCCATTAAGGGGGAGTGCACATGTCAATGACACCATCTAGTGGCTAAATTCTAGTTATAAGATCCAATAGGTATAATATATATGACATATAGACTTTATTTGTATAAATCCTTTGGATATTATTATAAATTCTTCTTTGTAAATCTTTCACTTGTAAAAACATTATATTATATAAGACCTACAAACACTATGTAATGAACCTAGATGAGGCTAGTTTGAGGAGTCCTAGGTTCCAATAAAAAAGTTATAAGTTCATTTCTAAATCATCATTTTTAAAACATTGGGATTGTAAATTATGACAAGATGATTTAAATGTAGTCTGGATTATAGTCTTCATTTTAGTTTATATTTGTGTCCCATTTATCACTGTCAAAGAAGATCTATGTTACTGGGGTACTTCATATTTTAGTTTATAGAAATTGATAGGTGATGCCCGCTACTAACATAGAGGAGTTTTAGAGCATAATGTTATTAGGGGTCATATCTTTATAACATTTATCTATTGCTCTAACATAAGGTATAAAACCTTTTATATTATATGTTTTATTAACCAATACCATTTAAAATAATTGTAGTCTAATAACTATTAGATTATTTGATTATTTAAAAATGATAGTTTTGAAGAAGTGTGACTAATACCATTTGAGATATCTTGTCATCCCTTCTCCTATTTTTAAGGAGGTTCTCTCTCATTGATAGGTATTGAATTTGGATCTGAATAATTAATTCTATCACTATGCACATGAAGTGTAACGCCCCGCCAGGGAACCCATAGGACAACAAAGAAAGAGGACTGCAAAAGAAATGGATTTTTTTTTATAAAAAAAGAAAAACATTAACATTGTCAAGAACAATGATTATCATTAACTAACGTTACTCAACATTATGATCAACTTTCCAATGAACATACAATCTAAAGTTACTAATATCATTCACAATGAAGTAAACCATTGATAACTCATAAAATAGTAGCGGAAGATAATAAAACTTATCATTTACATTCTAGTTCTAAGTCCTCCTAGGTTCCCCAAAGTTGTTACTAACAACATCTACCACAAGACAGGGTTACATTTCTTTTTCCTTTCAACCTGCTAGACAAGGATAGATTGACATTTAACATTTAAGTACAATAGCAAAATCTTTACATAATTACTAAATGAAATGAACATCTTATAATTACTTTTCCAGGACTTAGGTACATCATGATACACTCCTAGATTATCTTAATAAAGAATGAGATAACATTTGTTCATTTGTCATCCTATACTAACTCCTACTCCATACAACACTAACCAAATACCCTTTTTTGTTACATCAGAGTACAATGCTACATTCACTCTAAGGTAAGTTCGTTAACACCATTATGTAGTGTGACATAGACAAAAGATACATAAATGACATTGTCCATAAATGAATTAAAAACACCATACCACCACCAATCAATCACATTATGCTGCCTTACTACATTTACTATAAGGAATAATGATGATACCCACATAGCCATGAAGAATGTAAGAAGAATAATTCCATAGCGAAGATCAATATGATATGCATCACTACATATTGCCTTAACATAGTTTTCTATTAATCAACATGATACATCATCATTCCTTTATAACATGCACCAATAAGAATTATGGCTAAGACATTCCTCATAAAGAATATGCCTATAGCAATTAACCATCTAATCATTACAATTATTACTTTTCCCATAAATGTTTATCCTAATACATAAGAATAAAACATCCTTTAAGAAGCATATCTTATAAAGCATACATCCAATTTAAGATTTAGGATCTAAAGTTCATTCCTTAACCAACTTAAGTGTCTAAGGTTAACATTCATTCAGATGAGAAGATATAGATACTGCAAGAGCACACAAAAGGAACATAATCAGATAATCTTAGATAACCAACTATCATCATTAACCTCCTATTACATTACATCTTAACACATTATCCTCCAACTAGGAGCAAACCAAAACTCATATGCAACTATGATAATCCAATACATAATCTGATTTTGAAAAATAGGATCCAAAGCATGAGAAATAAGCACTAGAAAAATAATCACATGAAGACACTCAAATCCATCCATGCACTCGAACAAGGACACAGATACTCGATGGAGATAGGCAACCACTTGACCATGTGGAACCCGAAGGACCACCCCTAGTGCTAGGAGATAGACATAAGGTCCTCAAACACACAACAACCAAATAATACACTAGAAACCTTCCAGAAACAAGAAATAAAAACCCAAATAAATAAATTCATTTAATGAGTTTTTCAAACATATTCCCAAAAACCGCCCTTAAAAGCCTAAAAATGGAGGGCAAAAGAAACATTCATATGCTATTAAAAGCATAGAAACACCATCATTTTCACAATTAAGAATACACAACAACTAGCATGAAAACACTCCACAAATATTCCAATTCAATAGAATTATAAAGAAAGGACAAGAAGTACATAAACCCTACCCCAAAATGGAGCTAAATCTCTCTTGACAGCAGTCAAGTCTGCCAGCAATAAAACAATCAAATCAACTCAAAATCCAAATCCGTAAAAAACCCATTTCAGATTTGACCTTCAACTACTCAACAATTTGGGTGGAATTGACCAAAAATGCCTAAAAAATTCACAAAATGCAAAACAAAAAACAACTCCCTTAAAAACCCTCTTTTTGGCATACCCGATTACAATCAAACATCAAAATGAGAAAACCCAACATATAGAAGCATTTCATCACTTGAAAGAAACACTTCAAAACATTAAAATAACATATTCTATAACATCCATATATATCTCTATGAATTTAAAACACAAATTATAAATTAAGTACATAACCTACCTCAAAACATGAAAAATTTGAATGCAAGATGCTAAAAATTGAAGAAGCTTTCCAAACCTAAATCTCTAATCCAAAGCACGATAAAAAATAATAATTCCACACAATCTAGCAGAAATTCCATTCCCCTCAAATCATAATTGCATTCCAAATCACTCTCTTCCAAATTTCAATTCAAAATCACTCAAAATTTTCCAAAAAAACCTTTGAAAAATTACTTCAAAACCATGTAAAATCTCTCCATTTTCTCTCCATTCTCAAAACCCCCAAAAATCTCTTCAAAATACTCTAAATTTCATGCACAAAAAGAGAGAGGTGAAAACCCAATTTCCCAATTTTTCCCTTAAATAAAACTAATTAAATTCAAAAAAGAAGAAAAACAAAAAAGAAAGTAACTTTCTTTCTTTTTCCCCAAAAGACTCTTCTTTTCCAAAATAAAACAAGGAAATAAAATATTAAAATATTAAATTAAAGCACCTATCCTCATCCCACTAATTAAATAATTAAAATAAAATAAATAATCAAATTAACTCACATAATTAACTCATTTGTTTAAGGTTTCCCACCAAATAAATTCAAAACATTATAAAAGATAAAAGAACCTCCTTAAAAATAGCCACTCCACCAAAATAGTAAATCAAAACACAAATATAACATATGCTTACATATTAATATTTAAATATTTACTAATAAAAATATTAATATTTAATAAATGACATTAGAATATGTTAATATTTATAACCTTATTTTCATAAAATATAATACACATATATACATATGCAAAAATATAATATCTCAAGGAGACTTTTAACCAACCAAAAAATCAAAAGACATAATTAAACACAATTAAAATATTAATGCAACACAAATCACTCCACCAAAACCATTCACAAACCAGGGTAAAGGATATTGCATTAATGGCATATTGAACAGGTGACTACAACTGACAACATCACCTCCTATGAGGCAATGGTTCAAGGCTAGGATATTTAGGGCCCTATGCTATCTCCACATACCACTATCAGGATTGTTTTTAGGCATGCTCAGACCTGTGAGACCAGGTGGAGTTGATGCCTAGTACCTGCAATCCTGCATCACAAACCAAGAACATATACGTATATACCAACATAATATATAACCCACACTCACACATTGGTGAAGGAGAATCATGATGTCATGTGTCTCTCCTAAGAGAGTGACATGAAACCATCCCCTTACACCACAAACAGGTCACACACATGATACATGAAGCACATCATCAAACATCATGAACATATCTAATCGTGCACCATAATCATACTACACACTATATTCTAATCCTATCAATATATATACCATCATCTGAAGAATTAAGTAGAAGGACTATAATTAATTCCATCACTAAACTAGAGTTCAATGTCATAATACCTGTTAGCAATGCCCGAACTGGAGGGGTATTACATGAAGTATTATTGGCCATGTGGATGTAAGGAAAAGTGTTCCCTAGGTTTGATCTATATTTTTAATAGACTATTTTATAAGTGTTTTATTTTTTTGATAGGTTATTTTATAAGTGTTTTATAATGAAATATTATGTTTTATGAGTTTTTTTACTTGGAAGGATTTCCCCCACATTATATATGTATATTGTGTAATGTGTTAAATCTATGCTTGTATAATTCTCATTTTATTTATTTATTTATTTTATTTATAAATATTAATATTCTAGAATCCTAATTTCTAACAATATAATTTTCCTAAATGAGTACATTTTTTCTCAAGCTTTTCCCTAAGATAATTGAATGCAATTTTCAAGGCTAATTAAACTACTTTTGATCATTCATGTGCATTATTATAATTTCTTTTTTGTGTTACACCTTTGAAATTCTACCAGTTGTCCAGAGTTTACCAAAAATGTAACATTATAAATAATCCTTATGATAAAACAACTTGCTAAAAGCTTACTTCCTAATTTGTAAGGACAATTCATATAAAGAAGTCTTATTAATAAAACATCATGATTTTTTATTTTGGGATCACAGTTCATAAATTTTAAGAAATTCTATTGAGAAAAAAAATAGATGGAATAAATTACCCATGTGAATGTCTCAAATTCTAAGTTCTATTGAGAAAACATTTAAAGACTAATTTTTCCTTTAAAGAGTTTAGGGCTCAAAGATTCACGATTTTGAAAAAAATATCCAACTTGTTGCTAACCTTAGAAAAATAATTCTAGTTCACTCGATTAAACTCAAAAAGGTTATCACTAGAAGGAAAATAAGAATTTCTTTAAGGTGTGAGAGCAAACTACTTATTAAGTTCTCAAATATAGAGTTTTAATTTAAATTTCATAGTCTAAAAAAATTTAAATATATTTGACTATGCATCTATTGGGATTAGCCAAATGTACAATATAAGATTCTATTAAGTGAAACCAATTAGCAAAATAAAAATTATCATATACAAATGAGAGTGTAAAACGTACATTGAATCCTTGCATATATAGGCAAGGATGAGGAGGTGTGAAGGTAGGAGAGAAACTTTGACTACCCCTCTAAAGGTGCAACACATATAAGCTCAAATGACAAGTGTGTGAGAATGTGTAAAGTGTGCATGCAATAGGTGTCTCAAGAGGTGAGTACATGTGTCTCAATCACATGAAGTGAGAAAAAAAGGTAAAAGTCCCTAAGTGGATATTTAACTAGTGTGTTGTGCAGTTTTCACACACACACCCCACTGAAAGTAGGGACCCTCTTTTGCTCTGGTTTTTGATGCTTTAGCCCTTGGATTTTGAGGATTTACCTTGCCTTGCCATAATCTTAAAATGTTTATCTTGCTTTCCAAAATGATTCCCCTAAGTTGCACATTGAAAATCTTAAGTTCTGAAGGAAGTTCAGGTTTTTGGCTGCTCTCAGGATTTTCCACCCCATCCAGATTTTCCTAGATTTCACTCAAAGCCCGGCGGCTGATATTTTTCCCTATCTTTCTGGAGATTCCGATCCTTCGCGGAATTCCGCCTGGATTGGATTTTCCCAAAATTCTGTCTCCTTGTCGAATTCTTGGATTTGGTTTTGGTCTGTTGTTTTATAAATGTTGATGCATTTGAGCCCAGGTCCTCAAATTTGTGATCTTTTGATCAATTTGAGTGAAATCGTTGGAGAACGTCGAAGTTCGGGTTTTCTTTCAGTTTCAGGATTTTCCTGTGCTGGCGGATTTCCCTGGTTTTCCTTGACTGCTCCATTTTCCCGAAATCTGAAGTTTTGCTTGCTTCACAGATTTTCGCTTCCTCCGGATTTTCCCGAAATTCCCATTATCTCTTCATTTTCCAGAATTTTTTGACTGTGGATTGTTTTCACCGGAATCCGCCTGGCTTGGATTTTCCCAAAATTCCCTTCTAGCCTGGATTCCACAGAGGGGTGAAAATCCCGAACTGTGTAGAAATTGTGCTTTAGCGATATTTCGGGGTTGATTTCGATTTGTTCTTGGATTTATTTGAATAATGGATATTATTGATGGTGGTTTTTGCTGAGTGCAGGTTGGATTTAACAAGGTCGTTAAGGCAGTTTTGGAGGAGATTACTTCGATTGAAGGAGGATTTAAAGCATTTATTACTTCACCTATGGCTAACCTGGAGAGTATTTTTATTAAGATGCCAGATAAATTAGATCAAGACAAGGACGAAGGGGCCAGTTAATGATCGATGGCATTGGGAGTTGTGCTTCTTATTTATCTGGAGCTTGTTTTACCTGGCTTTTTCTGTCCTTCACATGCATTGGATCGAGTTACATTGTAAATACCAGGCCGACTTGGATGAGTTCAAGCATTTAATGCTGATTCATTTTATTTTGAATTCTCCTTGGGCCGACCTGTTTGTGGCTATTTTATTATTGTAAAATCTAAATTGGGCTGACATGCTCTGGGGGTTTTCTATAAATATGGCATTTCGCCTCATTTGTAAGGGGAGTAGAAGTCACTAGAGATATAGTTCTTGGATGAGAAGCAATTAGGGTAGTAAAGTAAGAATTAGGGTTAGAAGTTAGTCAATTCTAGAGTGAATGCTATAACACAGAACATGAGAATTGTTGCTGTCATTGGGTGATTCAATACAATTGAAGACATTGTGATTTTTTGGTGATCTCTTTTGTGTTGACTTATCTTGCATGGTTCTTATGATTATATCTTTTGAAATTGCTCAAGGTTATTAGATGTACGTTAGATTTAGAATTAGACTTGATTCAATGGTGTTTATGGTTTGATGCTTGAAGTGTTGCAGCAATTCCTGGTCCATACTTTTTGCAGCTGGCTGATTGTTAGTTGCTTTGCAAAGTTAGCCTGGACTTTTATATTCATTGTGCTTAGTTCAATTGTGAGGGTTTATTCATTTCAATTGCAGTAGGGTTGTTTTGAATGAATGTTCACAATCTGAAAATATTTAACACCTTAGAAGATTGCACTGTTTCTATAAGATTGCAGATCCATTTGGGTCAAGTAAAAATTAGTTTTTGAGGGATTGGTCCATTTCAAGTGTTTATCATTTGCATTGTTAATCTTAGGAATAGTTTTAATATTAGATATCTCTTTGAAACCTAATTTTTTGTTATTTCTTTTATCATTTGGGTTAGATTTAGGATTGAAGTATCATAATATTGCTAGATCTGATAAGTTAAAGATTCAGTATTTGCTTGTAGTAAGGTCCCTTTGTGATTACCGACATTTTCACATTTATCACTGAGTTGTTTATGCATTGTCAAGACTTGAAATTAGAGACCTTGGGGTTATCTCTTGAGGCTTGCTAATAGAGATTTACCTTTCAAGAGAGATATGATTTCATATTCTGTCTGAGTTGTTGTTGTGCATAAAACATCATCAACATAGTGTTAATAGGTCAATCTTAGAAAAGAGACATCTTAACTAGAAATGTAAGACACTATTACACTAACAATATCTATATACAATAGTGTTTTGATTTTTAATTCCTAAATTTTGATTCTTCCTTAGGCCACTTCTTTAGGGAATAAAGATATGCATTTGGATCACCTTTCTTCCTTAGATACTTATACTAGAGGTCTCAATAAATGGGTTAGCTTAAATTCATTATATGACAATTGTTCAAGTCGAGGAGAATGCTTAATTATATAATTTTTTCCTCTGATAAAGGTTATAAATCAAATATTTTCATGATTTGATTGTAATCCAATATCCATCCCCATTGATATTGTTTCATGGTTTCAATGACTTTATGCAAGTGTCTTATTATGTAAGGATCTTCTTTAGTTAACATATTTTCTGCATTAAGATAAATAACATGATTTGGTACAAGCAAATGTTTCACTAAGGCCGATTTTTCAACTATCATGTTTAATAAATGTGTCATGTTACTTGATTCACATCAGATGGATCAACCAATTTTTGTGATATATGGTCTTTCATAAGAGCATTCTGCAATGTACACATCACCAATATTCTTTGGGTCTCATTTTCCTATAACAAATTTAAATTTGAGATACATTATCAAAATAATAACAAGATGTTTACTCATGGAAATCTCAAATCACTTAATTTCATGTTCTTGTTTCCCATTCCATTCCCTGTCATTTGTTATTTGTTTTATTAGTTTACCTATAGAAGTTATGACATTTGTTTTCTATTATACAAATTATCATTTGTGTTTCTTGGTGTAATGTGACAAAACAATTATGAGAAGTCTCTAGAGGCATGTCTTAGCAATATCACTTTTATACTCCCCATTATTTGCAGTCAAAGGAAAAATTATCTTTGTTTATAAGTGGATGATGGAGACAAAAAAGATTATTAAGTATTTTAATTTTTCTTCATTTTCATGTACATATAAAGATATTTAGCAAATTAATAGGTTGATATATGCTACATATGCAAATATTTATCTTAGTAATTTTTTGAAATGACGGGGAAGTACCTCTTTTCACCCCAATTCATGTTCTTTAATTAATCTCATGATTTAAGCTTTTGATTAGAGGCTTTTAAAATATGTTTTTGGGGTAAAAATAAAAAAATTATTTAGGAAATTCTTAAATACAAATATACCAAAAGGATTTCTAGATGGAAATTTCCGTCATAAATACAATAGAATAAGGATCCACCATGGGGTCCTACAAAACCACCAAACAATACCTTTATAAAATCCAAAGTTCTATCCAAGTCGTGGAACATCCTTCCCAACCCTGATAGGTTGAAATCACATTCCTTGATATCACGAACATGATTTAGGAGTTGCTAAGATTTATCATGGTCTAAATCATCCCAATCAATAATATTCTAGCTACGAGTCCCTTCAAATGCCCATTTAACTAAACAATTTTCCACCCCATTCCATTCTTTGGGAATATGCACAAAAGAGATTGATTCAAAATTTGTGGCAAGATAAAGAATCTACTTGGAAACCAAAGCCAATCTCTTGGAGGCCTCTTGGAAACTCCTTTTGTTCAATAGGGAGACTATAATCATGGAGTCAGTTTCACATGTAACCTTTCTCCATCCATTGCATAAGATCTTTTCATAGCCTTTAAAATTGTCCAAGATTCCATTTGATTATTGGAGTGTGAACCCACACAAATAGAGAAAAAGTGAACCAAGCCTTCACTATCCCGACCAAAAAAGTCAATCCCTACCACACTTGGATTTCCCCTATATGAGCCATTTGTATTGATTTTAAGGAAACCAAAAGGGGGCATAAACCATTATCTAGATCTATTCACCTTCTTAGAGGCTTGAATATTGGTTCCAATCCCATTTTGTGAGGAATAAAAGAGAGATATATCCAAGAGTTTAACTAGGTGCAAATAAAAAAAGGTAAGGGAATCATCCATATTGAATTTTTCCTCAATATTCTCTTTGATAATCCTTTTGATTTTAAGCCAAATTTGCATGACTCTACTATAGCACTCTTAAAAGATTCATTTATTAATGCTCCAACAAAATATTCCAAAAAAATAGGTGAAGGAACTATATCCCAAGTAGCCATAAGGAAGGAAGTTGAGGTAGGAGGGCACCCCAAGATATTCTAAAAACTAAACAAGGAAATAGCATGAATAATGTGTCTATTTCAAAGCCTCCACCATAAGTTCCAAATTTTCATAGAAAAGAGGCACTGAAAGAAAATATGACTAGAGCACTTCTCATTATTGGAATAGAAAACACATAGATGACCCCTATAAACCTCTCTTCCTAATGTTATCCCAAGTGGAATTTATTTTAACTCATAAGCCATGGAAATAAATTACATTTGGTCCATCCAAATCTATTCCAAATTCTCCTCCACCAAAGAAAATTTACATTCCCTCCTCTCTACATATCTAGAGTTTGGTAAAGACTCCTTTTGAGTCATGGCCCCAAGCAAGGAAACTTGAGACCTTTAAGGAATTCTAAGGTCTCTCAAAAAAAATTGAAGCAAAAGTATCATGATCCTCCAAAGATACCTCACTTGACCAAATCCAAGGTTCTCTCCACTTTTGGATTGTAGATCTCCCCAGAGGAGTACAATACTTAAAGTTAGCGATCTTGGACCAACATGCCTACAAAAAAATCATGAAGATGTTGAAGCTAGGGAAAGGATGAGAGGATAGGGGGATGGTTATCCCAAGAGTCATCCCAAGTAAACCATTATTTCCTTTTTTACTCATCTAGAAGAGCCCCCTCTTGATAAGGAAAGACCCCTTTTCAATGGTATTCCATATCATGGATCCTTTCCCAATCAAATCCATCAATGGAATGTCTTCATCAACTACCTCTCCTAAATATTTAGAATTAAGAATTCTTGCCCATGGGTGACTTGGAATTTTGCACTATCTCCAATATAATTTGGTAGCTAAATCTTGGCAGTTAAGCTTTGATTGTTGAAGACCAAGGTCACCAACCTTCTTAGGACTACAAACCAAATCCTATTTCACAAGTCTCCATTTATGACATTCTAGGTTTCCTTCCCATACTTTTTTTGGGAAAGAGCATCAAAATCCTTGAGGAAACTCTCAAGAGTAGCTAAAATTAAAAAATTATCCATAGGAAATGATTGTAAAACAAAATTTAAAAGAGTCAATTGACCAAAAAAAGATAACAACCAAAAATTCCAATTGCTAACCCTTGAGAAAAATCTATTTAGAATCTTCTTCCATCAGTCTCTTCTAAGATTTCTAGTAGAAAGAGGAATTCCTAGATAATCCATAGGCAAAGTTCCTATTTGAAAATAAATAATATCTACAATTTTGCATTGAATATGCTTAGGCATCTTGAAGTAACCAACTGAGATCAAAAAATATGAAACACCATAACCTTCCACACATAAGAGAGAAGCAACAAGAGATGCTATTCTACCAAAAAAGAATACACACATGAATACAATATTCACAAGATGCATAATGTACAAGAGAAGCCTTACTTCTAAGGACAAGGCAAGAATTAGGAATGCATAGGATGAAGACAAGTGTCATAATCATATGCAATGAGGCACAAAGAGATAAGTATCCTAAGTGTACTCTAAAAGCTACCATAAGTAAACTTAATAATTAGGTGTGAATAATGTAGAGCTTCCTTTAATGCCTAATTAATTGGTGCTAATGATTGTACACACAACTTAGTCAACTTGAAGATCCCTAGACTAAGCAATTCATCACTCAAGAGAGGGCTTCATTAAATCATTAACTAGGGAATCATAAACTTCAGATGCTGTTGGAAACATATATGCATTCATGAATTCTAAATATCCTACATCGACTGAGTATAGGTGAATGAAACACAGATAAATGCAGTAAAAGCTTTTAACTAGAATAAAATTCTATTTTTCAAAATAGAGTAAATGAATATAAACAACTAACTTTTGCTATGGGTACTTAATGCTTATGGTTGTAACTGTTATACTATAGTATGTCCTAACTTGATTAACCTCTAGAGTACTAAACAAAGTATCAACTATAGATTCTAATTTCAAAATTTATAATGCATCGTTCATAATCACATGAACTGAAAACTATAAATTAAACTTACGATGTATAATCTAATCTACCAATCTAAATTAAGGTGGTTCAACAATACCTCAAGTGCCCCTTGCTTGAGTTGCTACGTCCATAAAATATCTTTAATCACTCACTCAAAAAACATAAGATCAAGGTATTTCTTCTTTATTGCATTCTAATCATACATAGAATTATTGAACAAAATCTAACAAGAAATCTTATTCAATATAACACATACAATCTAGATCTTCTCCTCGACATGATACCCCACTATATAGGGTCCAAGAGGGAGTCCAATTAAATTTGTGAACCAAAA
Organism: Sequoia sempervirens; assembly: GCA_007258455.2. Lineage (NCBI taxonomy): Eukaryota > Viridiplantae > Streptophyta > Pinopsida > Cupressales > Cupressaceae > Sequoia > Sequoia sempervirens. The sequence goes on along the minus strand of VDFB02070240.1, from coordinate 41,416 downwards.
ACAAACTTAAAACAAATGTCAACTCTTCCTCAAGAATATGAAGAGGAATGAGTTTTTAAAATAGAAAATAACTATCAGAACATGAGTATAAAAATTAAACAAGGACTTTGTACTCAAACAAGATTAACCATTATAACAAAAAACATGCCCATGTAAAGCCATTTTTGTTATAATTCATATTCCTATTGGGAACAAACTTCTTCTCCTACTTATCTAATTAAAAGATAAGAGTGATGCTTGACCATCCATGATCTAATCCTTAAATGGCTGCCTCCATCTTCTTTTGAAAGTGATTGCACTGTAATAGATTGAATCCTTTGCATCAAACTGTAATCCTTATGCTACGGGTTGGGAAACCCATTGTTGCGGGTTAACAGGTTTCTTGCTACAAATATTAGTCTTTATTATTCAAGGAATTTTCATTGTTAACAACTATAATTAAACATAAAATCCTACTAAACTCATAAACATTCATAACTCATACACATACATATTAATATAACATGTTTCAACTTCAAATGCTTAAACTGCTTAAAGTTATATAAAAGGTCTAGTAATGTCTTAAAGTTTAGTAGAAAATAAAGATAAAAGTATGTGACTTAAGAAAATAAATTGGAAATGATCATGTCTCATCATTCCCCCCAACTTAGGTTCTTGCTTGTCCTCAAACAAATTATGGCCTTAGATTATATTGCAATGAAACTTCCCTGTAATTTGTTATACTGGTAACCCCTGTCCTCTACTTCAAGTAAAAGCCTTGATAATCTGATATCTTTGTCCACCTATCTTCCTCTGCTACATTTATTTCTGGATTCCTTCATGTCCAATGTGGGATAAGAAACAAAAGTAGAGGAGGATGAAAGGTGAGGGAATTCAAGTGATTCCATTCTTTAGGGCAACTGTGATGTACTTATGTGCTCTTTTGACTACTACCATATAGTTGAAAATAAAATGGGGCTCCTTTTTGAGTTCTAGGGTAAGCTCCCTCCATTTTTCTTGGGAAAATTTAAGTGCCTGCTTAATTGTTACTACTACAAGTTCTTGGAACCTCTTGTATTCTTTCTCTCTACATTCCATTATTTCTTTGCCACTCCCTCTTTCTCTATAAGGTCTATCCATTTATCCACCACTGTGTCTAAATCTCTTGATTCTTCCCTTTACTGAAGAGGGGATGATTTTTCCCTTTCCTGATATTCTTGTTGTAATTGTCTCCTTATATGTTCATTCTAGATGTAAGAAGCTAATGCTCTGAGCTAAACATCTCCCACAAACATAAGTAGGATCCATGCAGTTTCATAGGGAAGGATCAGGTTGTGTAAATATAATTCACACAACTGATCTTGTGTTTCCTATGTGGACTACTGAAACACTTTTAAAAATAGTGTTGGTGGATTTACTACTATAGGGAGGTCACTAATTATTAGGCTAAATTGAGAAATTCCTCTTGGAGAAACAAAGTATATGCCTTGGTTGGAGGTCTACACCCCAATAATTAGATTGTTTTTTCTACCAATTTATCTATATTTACCTCTAATGTCTTAATATCTATCTCTTTCCTTTCAGTTTCCCTGACATGGGATGTCATCAATTCAAAAATTTCCCTCCCCCAATGCTTTTATTTCTAGGAGAATCCCCCAATCCACAATTGAATTCCAAGGATTACCACAAAAGGGATTCTAGGCATTCTAGGGGTTGTAGACTAATTTATTAGATCTGTAGTTCTATTGTTTACCTCATAAATGGCCAACTATGCTAGCCTATCCAATCTTGTCCCCTTTTGGTCAAAGGAATGCAACCTTTCCCCCAATTCCCGAATCTCACTATCTAAACTTTCCTCCCTTTTTTCGTATCCTTTCATCTGTTCTTCTAATTATTTAATTCTTTACAAGGCCTCTTGCAACTCCCTGAAACTCTTCTTTTTCCCAAAAAGATTTCTTCTTCCACCTCCTTTGATGGTACAAACCCTTCTTTGAAAAAGAGGCTTCTTGGAGTTTTTTTTTCTTAGCTGTGAATAAATACTCTCAATCCGAACTAGAACTGTTGCTTATATACAAAGGCTATAAAATTTTAGGTTTTGTGTCATTGTCAAGAATCTTTTCTTCATCAGAATCTTTTTCGCTTTCCACCATAATAATCTTTTTTTTTTTATAAAATTTTCGACCTTCCCTTTTACAGGATCTTTTTTTTTGAGGCAATGTGATCACATCTTTAGTTGTGTGAGCTTTTTTTGTTTCTTCTTAGGTTTAGAAGTAGAGGCCACACCTTTTATTTTCTTTAGCTTAGAAGGGATTTTGGTAGATGTAGAGGTTTATGTAGTTCCTTCTGCTGTGGGTTACTCCCTGGAAATTGCAGGTTGAGTTTCCTACTCATCTTGTTCTACATGTTCCTCAATGTTGCAAGTAGGTGAGGTAATAGGGGAACCAAAGGATATGTTTCCCTCTACTGCAACTGTAGAAGATTCTCCTATTTCTTGTTCTCTACCCATTTCCTCTACATTTTTCCTTGGAAGAATATTATTGAAATTGTTGTTGGATAAGAAATATTGCCAAGATATGTTGGAAAATTGGATTCTAAGGCTTCTTTTAATCAACAGAGTGACCAAACAAAAATGTGATAGGGAAGATTGGTTTCTTTTCTTTTTGTATTCGGAAAAAAATATTTTTAAAAGATTTTACAAGAAATTAGGTACATTCATAGTCCTTTGATGACGTAAATGGCTAAGAATTTTAAAATGTACAGTGTATTAAAGTAATTTCCTGCCATCACAGGTTAAGTATTTAACAACGTAAGAGAAAATGGAAGCCCAAAGCCAGGGTATAGAGAGGTGCTTTGTACCTTGCGATGTAGAATCTAAATCTTCTCCAGGAATTGTGAACTCATTCTTGGAAACAATTGCATTTTCTCTCACTGAGAATTCCTCCCCTATTCTTGGTAGTACTAACACTTCTGCTATAGCTACCTTTGAAGCATTAACCCTTAATCCTCTTATAATGGCTTCATTATTCTGTAGAGTACTTGCAAATTACCGAGTCATCAACTCATTGTATTCAATAAGTCAAAGAAAGTAATCCAACCATCCTACTTGTTGGAAAATTGAAAAACATTGCCTATCTTCCAATAAAAAATTATGTATTGCAGGTTCTCTCCTTAAAATGTCTCCTCCCATTACTGCAATTCAATTACCTCTGTCACCTTCTATTTTTGTACTTTGTTCTTAGATATTCTCTTCTCACCTCTGTTTAATTATGCTCTTTTTATGCTCTTCTTCTTTCTTTGTGGCCAACAAAGGGAAGTGAAGGAAATTGAAAGTGGCGTGTCTGGTTCCTAAAAAAATGTGTGATAACAATAAAAACCTTTTTGCTTCCCCCCAACTTAATTGTGTTATTTATCCCCAAATAGAAAGTATGGGAAGGACAGGAAGGATATGTTGGCAAGAGACACTGCACATGTCATCTGGTGTTGTCATTGATGGAAACCCTAGTCAGTGATTCAATCCACATGTCTATATTTGTTCGTATCGGAAGTCAGATTGAAGTTTTGTGATTAATTGTCAAGTTAGAATAGAGCATCCGACAGAATTGTGTTCATCGATTCATATGCAATTTTTTTGTTATCATTTTGTGTTGTGGATCTCAGGGAAGATATTTTGATGTATGAACTATGTTATCTTTGAATCTTAGAGCCTCGTATCAATTGTTGTGCAAGTTAGAAGATCCGGTTGACTAATTTTTTGTCTAACAGTGCAAGAAGACCGACTAAGTGAATATAGCGTGTTGTGGATCTTTGAGGAGTAATTGTTTGAAGTGTTTTGTGTTCGAGCATGTTGTTTTGGGTCCTCACTATGTTGTGGCCGACTTTGGTTGGTGCGCATTGAAAATTATTTGTGGATTAAGCTGACATTTTGTAAATATTTTCTATTTTGTTGAAGCTGACATGTGGATGTTTAAATCTTTAGTTGTATATATATATATATATAAGTGATTATTTATATGATTTACATGTATGTACGAAGTGTGTTGATGTATGTTGCAAAATTCAGAAGGATTGTAGAGTGATTATGCACAGTTTCACTTGTGCATAAAAGAATTTGTGATTTGAATTGAAACAGACATAGCATAAGGGAAAAATTAGATAAAAGGTCAAGAATGTGATTGATGTGCTTAATCAAAACTATAATCAAACATTAGTAGATGCTATTCTCTCAGTTCAAATCTTCTAGATGTAATCCAAATGTTTTTTATGATAGTGAGTCTTCTTTTTATATCTGAGCAGTGAGCTCTAGGTAGTGTGCTTGAATGCATGTGCATTCTCCTTTTGTAAACACTTATATTTGAGTATACTCATATTGTGGATTGACCTCCACTGTGGTTTTTCCCCTAACAAGGTTTCCACATAAAAATCCTTGTCTTATGGTGTTGTGGTTGATTGCTTTGTGTTCTTGCATCTTACTTTTGATTCAATTCTATAAGTGGTTTAAAGATCAGGTTAATAAAGCTAAATTTTGCAGAACACCGATTCACCCCCCCCTCTCAGTGTTCCTTGATTCCAACAGGATAATTGTAAAGAAATTGAATTACAATACATGAAATTTTAAATGTGTGCATGAATATGAATACGTATTATGTCATTAGTTTTAAATGTTAATTATAGATAATTAACTCAAAGAGTACCTGTGATCATGAAGTGATTGGAAAGTTGGTGTGCACGAACAGGACTAAACGCCACCACACAACTTGGTGAAAAAGATTTGAAATGATATGAATTTATGAAGTACTGTGGGTTGTCGTGCATGAAAGAGTAACATAGCATTAGTTATAGCACGCATCCAAGAATTGTGAGTAGTGGATGAAAAGCTACGAAAAGGAAATTTTAGGAAGAATGGAATTTATTGTTACATTGTACATGTGCTAGAATGAATATGTTGCATGATATGAAGGTAAGTGGCGGTGGCTATGGGTATGGATGAAATGTAATGTGGCAAATGATACAAGAAAATTGTTTGAAGGAAAGGAAGTGCTATGAGGTGTGTTGAAAAATGGAGTGGAAATAGGTGCTATAGGAAATTGTAAAACAATTAGGTCCCATGTAAATGGTGTGCCTCAGGGCTAGTTGCTATAGGTCCCGTGAACTTCTGTTGTAGGTTCAGAAAAATAAATGTTGATGATTGTAACTTGTGCAAGTGTGTGCATGTGATAAGTGTTGGTTTATGAGTAATTATACATAGAAAATATTAGTAGGCGAGCTATGTAACTCGTCTATTGAGACTTCACTTGATGTGTTGCTTGTATCTACAGATGTATTGTGTAATTCTAGCTTGAATTTTTTTTGTAGAGAATGTAAGAAGTTGTCCTTTTGTAATGGCTACTTGTAAAGATTTAGTATGTGGCCATTTACTAAGAGTGAGAATCTTATTGCATCAATGGTGGTTAGTTGAGCCACCCCATTGGGAAAATCATGTTGAACTTCATATGGGTTGAGTCATTTTGTTTGTAACTTCCCCTTATGGTATTTATACTCAAAGTCATAAAATAAGGCCCAATCACCTGCATTGAATTGTTTAGTCTTGATGAATTGATCATGCCATCGTATCATCTATTTTTATATTATCTCAGTATGATGAACTTTCTCCATCTGTATCTCATCTAAAGCATTGAGATTATGCAGTCTCTCTTTTTGTGTTGTAGATATATCCATTCCCAATTGTACTGCTATTCAGAGAATATTTTATTCAAACTCAATGGGAAGGAAAACCTTCTTTCCATACACCAATTCATATGGTGTAAATCCTGTTGTAGTCTTCTAGGTTCTCCTATAATCCCAAAATACTTTAGGTAACCTTGCTGCTCATTCCTTCTTGTGAAGTTGTATTTTTTTGGTAAGAATACTCTCTATTTCCTTGTTGGTAACTTCCACTTGACCATTAGCCTAGGGGTGGTAGGGTGTATATTTCGTGTGTCTGATCTCATATTCTTGTACTAATTTGTTGATCAAATTTGAAGTGAATTGAGGTCCTTGGTCTATTATTATTTCTTTAGGAACACCATACCTTGTAAAGATATCTTCATAGAGAAACTTAGCAACATTTCCATCCCTAGCAAATTGTAAGGCTTTTACCTCCACCCATTTTGTAATATAATTTGTGCAAACCAAAATATATTCCTTGTTATTTGATGCTAGGGCTATGGGACCAATAAAACCTAGTCGCTACTTGTCAAATTGTGCAATGAATAGCTGGGGCTGGAGTGGTATTTCATCAATCTTAGTAGGCCTTCCCATCCTTTGGCATCTATCACATCTTTGTGTGTACTTGACTACATTCTTGTAAATTTTAGGACAATAGTAACCCATGTTCAAGGTTTTGAGAGTTTTCCTTTTAGCTACAAAATTACCTCCACAAGGTTCATCATGACATGCTCTTAGAATGTCATAGACTACATCTTCCCTGATGCATCTTCTCATTATGTTATCAGGTCCTGTATAAAATAGATATCCAGCTACCTATGAATAAGGACAAAATTTCTCAACCAGATGTCTTTTTTCTCTTGGTGAGAGATGTGGTGGTGTCTTCCCTGCAACAAGATAATTAGCTATATATACATACCAAGGTGTATGTAGAGAGAGGGAAAATAAGTGTTCATCAGGAAATGATTCATCCACAATATCCTCTATTGATTTGATTGATAAACTTGAAATAAAGTCGGCTACTACATTGGCATTCCCTCATTTATCCACAATTATGATATCAAATTCTTGCAGTAGTAATAACCATCTTACAAGTCTTCCTCCAACCACTGGTTTATTCATTAGATATCTTATTGATGTATGGTATGTGTGAATATTTAGACAAAGTATCTTGTGATGTAGCATTTGAATTTATTGATGGGATAGACTACTGCCAACATTTCCTTTTTAGTGACTGTGTAATTGAGATTTTCACCTTGAAGATTCTTATTGATATAATATATGACATTCTAAATTCCCTTCTTTCTGTTCTAAAACAACACCTATTGCAAAATCATAAGCATCTGTGTGTATATGAAAAGGTATTTTCTAATTTGGTCCTCTCAAGACTAGGGTCTTAGTGAGTGCTTCTTTGAGGGCTTCAAAGGCATTTGGCATGCAGGGGTCTAGTCAAATTCCACATCTTTAAAGAGGAGAATAAATAATGGAGCTACAATCTTACTAAAATCTTGGATAAACCTCCTATAGTAACCAACATGACCAAGAAAACTTCTCACATTATTTTTTCTTTTGAGGAATAGGGAGAGTGGAGATCACTTCTATCTTGTTTGGGTCTACCTGTATCCCCTTACTGGACACAAAGTGTCTCAAGACCACTCCTTCAGTCATCATGAAATTATTTTCATGACTCAAGAAAAGGTTGTGATCTTGAAATATTTGTAAGAATTTCTCTATATTAGTCAATAATTCTTCATAAGCATTCCCATAGGTGGTAAAATCATCCATGTAAATTTCTATGGAATCATGGGAAAAGTATGAGAATTACTTAAGACTGCCCTTTGAAATGTGGTAGGAGCATTACATAGCCCAAATGAAAAGACAAAATAGGCATGCGTACCCCATGGATAGGTGAATGTTGTCTTGTCTTGGTCCTCTGGAGATATTTTAATCTAGCTATATCCACTGAACCCATCTAGGAAGGACAAATATTGCTTCCCTACTAATGAATGCAACACCTGATCAATAAAATGAAGAGGAAAATGGTCTCTTCTTATTGTTGCATTCAATTCTTTGTAATCAACACATACCCTCCATTTTCCTCCCTTTTTGGGTATAATTACTAATGGGGACACCCATTGGCTGTTAGATATTAGATAAATTAACCCTGCATCTAGTAACTTATGTAATTCCGCTTTAACTATGTCACATACAACTAGGTTCATGTTTCTCTAAGGTTTTCTCACCAGTTTGTAGCCTTCATTAATGTAAATTTTGTGCATACATAGGTGAGGATCTATTCCTTTCATGTCATGATAGTCCCCTGCAAACGCGGTTGTGTGTTCTTGCAATATGGTTAATAGTGAAGACTTTTGTGTAGTTGTCAACTGGTTGTTGACATTTGATGTTCTACCCAGTGTAATTTCTATGGTGGAGGCTAAAGTCTTAATAGAGGCAATTTCAAGGCCTGCTAAATTGGGATTGTAATTATGGGGTAGTAATGTATGAAAAATCTGAGTAGACTCAAATAAATTTGTAGGTAGTATGTTATGCAAAGGGTCATGTAAGCATGTTAGACAATTGTATTGCTACAGGTTCTTGACATAAGAGTTCTGCATAATGTTTGCAAGGAATTCATCTTCATCTTGGGTTTCCAACATTGGAATACATTCAATGGTCATTAGTGTTTGTAATGAATATTGATCCTCCTCATCAAGGGCATGCCATACTGTTTGGTCTAGATTTGTATGTGGCCTAGCAAGTGTGTAAAGGACTAGTTTTTTGTCACATTTCCATTGGAAATGTTCATATTTCCAGACCTACAATCGATGAATGCATCTATAGTAGCCAACTAGGGTCTCCCTAGGACTAAGGGTATCTTGTAAAGTTTTCTTTAGGTTGTAAAACCATAAAATTTGTAGGGTATTCAATGAGTCCAATGTGATAACCAAGTATTTTATTGTTTTCTACTGAAATTTGCGCCCTATTGAATATGAAATTCAACAATTCAGAGAAACATGGGAAGACCTCTAAAGCTGTGGGTAACATATAAAAATAGGTCAACCTCCAGAGAAGGCTAACTTCCTATAGTATCACCTAAAACTAATGATATTTTTGTTGAGGAAAAGGGGAAAAGAAAAACTTAAAATGAAAACTGGAAAACACTATCCTATGGTGATACACCAAACTGATGAGGATTATGAAAACTCAGCTTTGTTTACACTTAGCTACCAAATGACAGAAAAAAGAACTTACACAACTTGTTTTTGTATGCTCCTGCATAAATATTTCACAAAGAGGCCTCAATGCATGAACCTCTAAAAGGAAAACAAGTTCACAATTAGAGAAGTAACATACATGTTTAAGACACAGATTACAACCTGCATGAACAAACTTTTGCATAGAAGGTATAAAATATGAGACAAAGTCACAAGGAAGCTAAAAAAAACTTCACATATAAACTGATCAATCAATTAACAATACACAACACTGCAAGAACAAGAAGGAAAAATAACATAGTCAATGGTATCCAAGGTATTCTCTGTATATCATATCCCAAAAGAGTTACAAAACATACTCAACTCTGAGAAAGGACTCCAAAATCACTAACTCCAGAATATGCATCTTCTGAACTAACTCCAAAATGAGTCAAAAGAGAATATATCACTCAACTCCAAGTAGTTGCACCAAAATAGGAGCCAACAACTAACTTGGGCAGGATCCCACAACAGAGCCTAAAAATGAGCCACTAGATTCCCTCCAAAATTGATTCCAATGTGTGGGGAAAGTGGGTTTGACCATGCCAAGCATCTAGGCATGCAAAACCACCCCTACATTCTTGCAAATCATCCAACAAAATGAATAAATGCTCCTATATGCATGGCTTATGTTGGAAAACTGTTTCATCCATCTCCCTATATGCTCTTCATGTCATAAATCAAAGCATAACTTCTCTCCTTATGCATTGAAAGCCTCCATCATTTTTGCATTAAAACAACACTTAAGTCTAAGTGATTTATAAAACATCGCCAAAACTTAATGTTTTACAATTTTCAAATATTAGGCAAAAATAAAAGAAGTAAAATATAAGTCTTAAAAAGAATTACACCATATAGAGAAGAAAAATCACTAAGGCTTAAGACTTAAAGTCTTAGCCCACAGGAGAATTATCTTCATTGCATTTTTTAAAACTTAGACAAAAAATGCCCAATTTTTTTTAATTGACATCTTAGGGTTACAAACCCTAGAACAAAAAGCATACCAAAATGAAAAAATTCACTTCATTTTTCTTGAAGCTTCATGAAGAAGTTATGCCGCCGACACAAGGGTTTGTAATGAGCTCTGCATGAATCTATGGACGCCACTTTTGAAGATATTTTGGCAATTAGAAGCATTCTCTATCAATTTTTTCCCAGAATCACACTGGTAAGAGCTATTTTCAAGAAAAAAATAAACTTTATTAGTTGGTTTTCAAGCCAAATAGGTCGCGACCCTTATGATTTCTGCATTCATTTGTTTGCTTTTGGTACATCCCTCTCAACAGGCTACTTTGGAGTCTTTCTTTTGAGCTTTATGGAAAGAGTTTCCATATACAAGCCACGACCATCGAGCTTTGTATCTTGGCTTTAAATAAAACTGAGGGTTTGCAACATAAGGATACTTTTCTCCTTTATTTCCATGCTTCATTTAGAGTCTTCATTTATGTCTGTGAGTTTCTTTGGTTGAAAATATTTGTATCAACATCTTAACATCTTCATATTCTGCATATGACAGTACATCTTTTTTAATCTTTTTGAAAATGGTATAAAACCCAGGCCGTGGGTTTAATCTTCCTATGAATGCTTGTCAGCCCATGTATTTGAATTCTGTGCTTTCTCATTTGAAGATAAAATTGACTACAAAATACTAAAAGAAAACTCTACTTTTTCATGGCCGAGGGTTTTACTTTTTGCTGAAAGTTTCTATATTTCCAGATCTCTTAATAAAAAATCATCAACTCCTCTTAATTTTAGTTCATCTGCAAATATAGAATGATCTTGATTTTTTATGGCTGCGACCTTTCATACTACAGGTATTAAGGTTTAATTTCCTGTTTAAGCAAAACAAAGCTCATTCGAGCTTAAAAAACTAAGGGTTTCTTTCTTGGCATAAAATAAGATTTTCTTGTTACAAGTCGTTATTCTACATTCTCATCACCACAGGCTGTGACTTAGCCTTGAAGAGTTGAATAGCCACTGTTGCTTCCTTCCTCCTGAAGTTGAGGATTTGTAAATGAAACCCTAGGCTAAAACTTCATTCTGCATTCTACTCAAAAGGAAACAATCCTATGGCTTCACTTGTTTTCCATTCCATTTGACTCAAAACCCTTCCTAGGTCGAGGGTTTATTGTAGCTTCTCCATTCTCTATTTTTTTAATTAACTGTTCTAGGTTTTCATACCATTTGTGTTCCATTTTTCTCACACAATGAGGGTTCAAAATTACATGTCTTTTGCTCCAAAATTACTGCTACAGGAAACTACTTTCTCTTTTTATTTTATCACCATACAACCTAATATACTGTACAATCATTATATGATTCTAGCATACCTTATGGTTTTGAAGCTGCTGTCTTTCATTGTTCACTTATGATCTGAACACCTCATAAAGTATATGATTTTTCAAGCATGACTGTAAGCTATGCTTGTATATCCTTGAACTAACAATCATATTTGTTGCTTGAGCCAAATGAAGAATTGTTGCTCTGGATCAATGAATTGTTCTTTGCCCCTTTTTTTTCGCAATCTTGCCTCTTCTGTCACTGTACATTGTCATGAATCTTGTTGAATGATCAATGAACTATCATTTTCTTCTTCTTGTAGCCTTCAAATCACCCTCATAATGACTGTTCCATGCCTGAATCTATCACATATTCTTTGTCAATGATTTGAGCATAATATTGTAAGATTGTAAGAGTTCCTTGTCATTTGTGTAATGACAGTAACCTGCTATCCTTTTGCACTGTCCTGTTTGTTCCTTGATCTCTTTGTTTCTCATGAAACAATGGAAATTGTTTACACATTGTGACCCTTACCATGACTACATTTTGCATCCCGAGACTTAAATGACTGTCAAAACATATGCATTTCAACAAACAATGCAAATTGAATTTTCATGCATGAAATGCTATTGAACATCATCATGGCTACATAAATACCACTTATGTTTTCTATGAGTTTGTGATCATGAATCACCAGTATCAAAATCACTGTTTCTTAGCAAGTAACTGTTAACATTTAAAAACTCTTTAGCTACCTTTGCTTCAACGTATGATTTCTGATAGGTCTTGATAGAATCTTAATAGCTCTTAACAAATTGTACTTTCATTAACTAGTACATCAATGCATTTATGCAGTCTGTTTCTGATATATATTATTGCATGCATTATTTATGATTTTCCTAAGCAAGTGTATGCCATCTAGGACAGTGAATAAAACATCATAAATGATGTACACTTGTTTGAGTAAAATATAAAGAGATGATTTATCTGATGAATTATCTTTCAGTGTCACTTTAAAGCGTAACAAAGTAGCACACTGAGCTCAACCCTCGTGGGAGCCACATTTACCCCACATGCTGAAATTTGATAAAACAACAACAATGATTTTCCTAAATCTGCACATGAAGCAAACAAGTTAGAAAGATAAATGCATATGACGAAGGTGTTTGATATGCTTCTTGTTTTCTTGGGCATCAGTGTTTTGCATGCTTGTTTAATGTGTATGGAGATCAATTTATATGTTCATGGGTGCTTGTACATGTAATGTGAGAGACCTTCATTGCTCTAACAACATTCTATCACTCAGATGGAGGAACTAGGGACAACATGGAGCTAAGGAGGACACAAAGCAACTCAAGGTGAAAGACAAAGCAAGGAAACACACACCAAACCAGTCATCTAGGAAATGACTGGCCTCTTTCCTTACATGTGCATTCTATTTTCTTATCTACCAATGTATATGCTTTTCTCCATTTATATTGAACAAGTTAGTCTCATGACTTGTGTGAGACAATATGCACTTTTAATATCAATAAAGATTACTATTTCAGAAAAGATTTGTGTAAATATTTCCTATGTTACATGCACTTGTATAAATGCAATAGTCTATTATTGTAATCTTTTTGATTTCTGGTTATGCACCTAAATGTAATGTAGGAAAGATTAAAAATGTACCCTTTTCTTTTAGTTTTAAAACAAAGAGCTCAATGCAATTGAGCTAATAGTGAAATTAGGTAACATCTATAATACCCTTGGGTTTAATTGTTGACCTGTTTGCTAGTTGTAAAATAATAGGTGTTGATCAGAGCTTCGTTAACTGAATTTGTTTCATGGTTTCCTTTGTCATAACATTTATGGCTGCTCCTAGGCCAATTAAGGTGTTTTTGATGAGAGTTCCATTGATTTGAACATCTACTACAAGGCTCCCAAGGTCTACATATTTAGGAACAACTATATTTCCTAGTATGATGTTAGTAAGCTACCCTAAAACATGCATAGTCTAGGGGTCCTTATGTTTTTTTTTCAGGCTTCTTAAGGCATAAATATTTCATTATCTTTGTATATATTGGTACTTCCTTAATTTCTTGAATCAGGGGTATTTTTATGTAAACATTTTTGAGTTGACCTAATAGGTTAGATTCAGTTTCAAAATGATACTTTTATATAGTTAGTCTTTCAAGGAATGATGGTTTTGGACTTATGATATTTGGGTGAGCCTGACTTTGTTCAGGTTCACTTGATTGTTTTTCCATGATTTCTATTGGGGCATCCTCATCAGTAATTTTTATGATGTGAGGAGATGAAGGTAAAACTAGCATTGTCCTTGAACAAAGATGGACATCACTCACCTCAACCCCATAGGTTGGGTACTAGATGGTATCATTAGTATAAACCTGTTGAATATGCTTGTTGTTAGGGTTAGGTGTAGGTTGGGCTAGTAGCTGAGGTGCTCTTGGCTGTGATGGTATAACCATGGTTGGATTTGGCATTATAACAGGTTGTTGCAGCTGCAAGGGTTTTTATGGTTGCGGGTGGTTTATGTTTTGGTTTTCCCATTGTTGACCTCTGTGCTACTGTGATGGCCATTAGTTTTAGTTAATTCACTATTCTTCATACTAATTTCATTCTCATTTGAATAAATAATTCCAATTATTTAATTGTCATAATCATAATTTGATTAAATAATTCTTAACTATTTAATTAAATTTTGTTTCTCATTCATTTGCATAATTAAATGATTTTAATTAATTGTTTAATTAGCTAATTTCTTTCCAAATCCTCCAAATTTTCCCACTTGCACAATGAATATTCCCTTGGAATATTATCTTTTCAAATTCAAATATTCCCCCCAAATGGAAATATCTCCAACATCTCTCCAACATAATTCCTAAAAATTAGGGAATTGGTTGAGTCTCTTATGGATTTTGAACCATTGATTTGATCTTTGATCCATGCCTTATGGATTATCAACGTCTGATTCATCCTTGATCCATGCTCATTCCTCTCATTCAATTTCATCCATTGATTAGCCTTTTTTATCTTCACCATTGATCCTGATTTCAAAATTCTATAAATAGTAAGTATTTTTCCATAATAAACCATCCACAAGCTTTGAGTAAACTTACTCTCTTGAATTTATTGCATAATTTAATCAATTTGAGAGCATTTGTGAGTCATTTGAGTTCATTTATTCATCAATTGATTTGCATCAACAATGGATTTTGTTTGAATTGAGCACTCCACATCCAATTCGAGCATCATCCCACAATGGGATTGAGGTTTGCATTGTTTAGTTGAATTCAATTTGGATTGTTTTGCTAATTCATTTTTATTTGAATTCTAATTGAGATTTTGTAAAAAAAATCATTGGATTGTGTGGTTAATTGATCATTTGGTTAGCTATTTTAGTTCATTTGATGTTATTTGATCAATCCATTTTATACATTCACAATAAGTTGAAGAAATATTTTATGTTCTTAGAATCTCCTATGATGTGGTACCAAAATTTTGGTATGTTTGTGTTGGAATTGGGATTTATGTAGTCCAAATCAAATCACCACATTTATTATAAGATGGACGATAATCAATTCTTTATTATTATATTATATATTGATGATATGTTATTTTGGTAATGAGAAGAAAATGATTTTTGAATTAAAATTTAATATTTCAACATAGTTTGAGATGGAGGACTTAAGGGTTGCTAGGTTTATCTTGGGGATGGAGATCAGAAAAGAATGAGCTAACAAAAATGTTTAACTAGGCCAAAATAAGTATGCAAACCCAGTTTTGGAAAGATTTAACATATCAACTTGTAGGATTTTGTGTTCTTATTTTGGTGGGGAGTAAGTTAATAGTTGAACTATGCCAAAGATCTCCTAGTTAGATGGATATATGTCTAGAGTACCTTATGCTAATGTAATTTGGAGCTTAATGTATGATATGGTTTATACAAGATAGATATTTACCAAAAATAGAAATCCTTAGCCATTTCAAGGCTAATCCTGGATGAGTACATTAGGATACAATGAAGAGGGTCTTCATATGTTTGTGAGGTACCTCTATGTATTTTATTTTTTATCATGATAATTATACAAGGGATCGACACTCGGTGACTATTTATGAATTCATATTGAGCTAGAGATATTGACAATAAAAGATCCACAAATGGATATGTTTTCACTATATTTAATGGTACTAGTAATTGCATGAGAAAGTGATAGGTTGTGGTTACTTTTTCCACTCTAGAAGTAGAGTACATGGTAGATACTTATGCTTGTAAGGAATCCATATATTTAAGTGTTTATGTTTAGATTTGGGGCTAAGTCTAGGAGTTATTAAAGTTCTATGTGACTATCAAGGTGTCATATGTCTGAGAAAGAACTTTGTACTTAATGCAAGGATAGAGCATATTGATGCATAATACCATTTTTTCATGAAATGATAGAGCATGGGAAGGTGATGATAGATAAAATTGACTCTTTGCAAAATATTTTGGATGCAGATGAAGCTAGTGAGCACGTTAAAGTTTATTTGGAGTTATGATTCTATAGGCCTCTCAACTCTTGCAATTAGTTGATAGTCTTGATACTCCCTTTTCTCTTACAAGGTGTTCAAAAATTGGAATAATATTAGGAAAGGTGTCTCAACCTTGCTCCTAATATTAAGTATACAAAAATGCATTTTCATTTTTGAAACAAAAAACTCAATTGCTTGGCTATAGAGTTAGTTTTTGGGGAAAAAATGAATTGTTTGACATTGCTTCTAAATCCTTATTATGTAGATACTTTTGAGCCCTGCAATTTAAAAAAAAAGTGAAATATACCATATCAATATTTATGGCCTCCAAAAGTTAGGCCTCTTACATTGGAAATGTATAAAAATATAAGATATATAAAATAGCTATAAGATGGAGTTACACTTATTGACCAATTTATAACATATTTTGTGATGCTTCATAAGAAATCTTTGGATGGAGATAATAAAATTAAAATTGAATACCTAAGTTGGTGAGTGGATTATGATGCACTTATGGTAGGTGAAAGGAATATTCTATTTTATCCTATGAACCTATCTTAAGATTTAGATGTTAGTTTTTAACTAGGTATTAGGGTGCCACATTTTTGGGTGGTTTTATATCATGTATTTTTATTACCATTTGATTATTTAATTTTAATTCCTTTATTTATTTGGGTGCTTGAGATGGAGGTATTTGATAGCGAGTTTTAAAGGTATTGTTATGTTGTTAGAATTACTCTAGATTTCTGCTTGGTGATACTCATGTAAAATCTTGCTTTGCAAGTGTATTGTAATTTCCTTTAGATTAGTGAATAATAAATTAGGCTACTTTGAAGTATGGATTTTATCTCCTAAAGGTTTTCCCCCACATACAAATATGTTGTGGTATAATTTTGCTTATTATTTATATGGTTTATCCCTTTTGCAATTGTAAAGATCTAAAATTTAGACATTATCTCATTTAAGATTAGTTTAGGAAGCATTTCCACATACCTTGATTCCTTGTAGAATTATCACATTTGACTATTTGCATCATGACGAGTTAGATGGTTGACATTCATTGATGAAAATAGCTAGTATATTATCTTACCATGTGTAATTATATGATGAATAGTAGTTAGTTACCATAATAGGTCATAATAATGATTATGGAGCTCTAAAAATATATAATTATTAAATTATAATTGTACCATTGTGATTGCTGATTTGTGTGCCTTCAATTTGAATGCTATCCTAGTCATTATTTACCACTCTTATTATTTGATGCCTAATTATAAGCTATACATCCAAATTCTACCAAGGTTTTATGTATATGTTGTCATGATGCAATTTAATCTCAATCACCAAAGTGACAAGCTAGAGAATTATATGAATCCCAATAATTCTACAATAGACTTGTACTTTAGTTTTATATAAAGTTTTTGTAAATATTTTATATGTCAGTATTTTTTCACATATAACTAATTTATGTGGGTTGCTATTACTATTTTATTGTCTAGGGATATCTCCTTTGAAAGGGTTGCATGTCCACCAAATTTAATTTGTTAGAAACAAAGAAAAATTAATTCCTTGAGAGGCTTGTGCATGAACTTTGTGTTACACATATTTGTCTCTAATCTATGGGAGAGAGTTATGCTTTGTGTCATGTTCCCATATAATGTATGGGGTTAAATTATTGATGAAGATAAAGTCTAATAGTTTTGTGAAACCCATACCTTCTCTCTCATCATCAATTTATTCTCATATAGTTGAATTATTGGTTTTGTCCCATAGGAGAGTTCATAAAACTAATTTTATTTCAATTACTTGATGTTATTTTTGGATAGTTGGTGAGTTTGCATAAATATTGTGAGTATAATCATAACATAAGATAAACACACCAGATCCAATAGATTCTAAGAAATACCTAACTAGTTAAGCTATACTTCCAATGAAATACTTGAAAACATAGAACAAAGAAGCCATTTAAACATAAACTATTAAGAAATGCATAAAGGAACCTAGTTAAATGCCTCAAACCTCATCCCATTTGGGGATTGGTGCTACATTGATGTGGAAGCCCTTTCCCAATCCCTAGATTGAAACAAGCATCTAAACGAATTCCATTGATGAAAATAAGCTAATATTGATGAAAACTAAGCTAAAAGTGGATGAAAAGCTAAAATGGATGCAAGATGGATGAAAGTGAGTATTCAAATGTGCAACATAACTTTTCTAAAATGGAACTAGATCCTTTTCTCATAGAAATGAGGAGTATTTATAAGAGAAAATGGTGAATCAAGAGTTAGGATTGATTTGATCAATCAATGGATGAGAATAAATGAGAGGTGAAGGCATGGATCAAGGATTCTCATCAATGGATGAGAATGCAAGTTGAAAAGGATCAAGGAGTTAATCAATGGCTCTCATTGATTCAAAGAAGCACACTTCCTAAAAATTAGGAAATTGTTAGGAAGTTTGTTACAAATAATATTCCATTTTGGAGGAGTTCAAATGGAGGAATATTCCCTTGCAAGTGGGAGGGTCAGAGAAAATAGAAATTTGGATCATTAAAACAAAGTTTTAATTGTGCAAGATGAGTGAAATTAGGATGCTCATTAAATAATTAATTTATTTTATTAAATGAGAAGACATGAAATTTAATTAAATACTTCGCATTACCTAACTAAATAGGATGAAAATTAGTGTGCAAGGGGGTGAATTAACCTAATAAAATTGATTATCATATTAATAGATGAAAATGATGTATTTAATTAAACAACTAGGAGTATTCAATTAAACAGTCGAAAAAGAGGTGAATTTAGGATGAAATGATGTTAGTAATCAAATTCAGATGTGCAATATCAATAAGGACAATTTTAAGTGTCTACATTTTTCCCCTCTTTGAAGTGAGGTACCTATTACATTGGTTTAAAGACCGATGCTTTTCAGATTAGCAATACTACTTAGATCAAAATTTTTAAATAAAATCATAATTTTTCAGATGCCCCATTGCTGCCCCAGTAGAAGGACTTAAGATGGTAGCCTACCCCCTCAAGAGATTGGGTGAGAATTTTAATTTTCGGGTCAAGATCGCAGGCTCAACATTGATTTAGGTGCAAAAATAGGCTTCGAGACATGAAAACAAGCTCAAAAACATGAAAAATGCCTCAAAATAGGCCCCATAGCTCATAAATTGATAAAAAAAAGGACTAGAATCCCATTTTCCCTCACAAATTAGGGAAAAAACCCTAATTTTTAGGCTTAAATAGAGGTGGAGGGGTCATTTTCAAGTCATTTGCACTCATAGCCTTAGAGAGATTCTGCCAGTTTTGCTCTGACACCTTAGAAAAATGGCAGATCGTGAGCTCCCACATCACCTCATGGATAGGGTACAAGAGTACCAACGAGTAGCAGACATAAGACCTTCAGTATGCAAATAAAAAATTTCCTCATTTTTGAGTTTTAGGTCATTAATTGCTAGGTCCAAAAGGTTAGTCAATATCATTGCTATATAGCAGTGCTTTTGACCTGGTCAGTGGCACTTTTTTAAAAGTAGCGGTTCTATTACAGATAGCATCACTTTTGCTTAGGTATATTTAGCATCACTTTTGAAAAGTCAACACACTTTTGCAAATGGCAGTGCAGTAGATTAAGGGTTCAACGACACTATTGAAATAATGTCACACTTTTGCAAGGAGCATCACTTTTGATATTTTGGTTTAGCGTCACTATTGAAATACCGACGTGCTTTTGAAAATAGTGTCTCTTTTGAATTTTTAGTATAGCGTTGCTCACACAATGCCATCGCGCTTTTGGAAATAGTGGCATTTTTGCAGTTTAGGGTTCGAAACTTGAAATTTGATAGGTTTTTTAGCAATTTTGATGTGGTGCGGTTCATTTGTGTAGGAGATCATTCGTTTGATCTAGTCGAGGGAGCAAAGATCGAGCATTTTTTTGCATGTTTGCCACTTGATTGACCAAGCGAACTTCTTTCTTCAGGCGATCAGGATGGGTTTCGTGGCACATATGCTCGAGATCAAGACACACCTTGCAATGATGTCAACATTGATTAAGCGGTGGCATAGTGAGACTTCATCCTTCCATCTTCCTATTGGAGAGGCTACTATTACCCTAGAGGACTTCTGGTGCATCCTGTGAGTGTCGATTCATGGTGAGTGAGTTATTTATGATGTGGATGTTGGGATGGCTGCTTGCTATGAGGTACTTGGTGTAGATACCCTCCAAGTAGAGACTTCCAAGATTGACTTGCAGTATTACAAAAGACAGGCACCAGACTTGACCTTAGTTATTGGAGCTTTGATTTGTGGAGTGCTCATGCTAGATAGGTGAGGTCGAGGCTTCAACATTGATTGGGGACTTGCTCAGGGCCTTGTGATTCTTGCATCCTTATATCACAATATGCATCAAGTCGTCTATATGGGAGGACAAAGTATAGGAGCGAGGGTTACACTTTTACATATCTAGGCTTGGGAGCACATTACCATGCTCAAACCTACCATTACCTTGGTAGACATTGACATAGTCGAGCCCGTGGTATACCGATACGAAGCTATGACTACGCTCCACCACACAGGTCCAACAGGTATCTCATACTAGAGATGGGTCATTGATGACATGACAATGTTTCACTGGAGACCATGGTTGCATGCACCACCATGGTATGATGATCATGAGCACCTATTTTATGCCCAATAAACCAGTGATATGCAGGGTTAGGAGCATTATATGATCGAGAGGTACCTTCCGGATTAGGTTGCACAACAGTTTGGGGATGTGCAGGATGTCATCCCATGAGAGTACAAGGACGTGTTTAGAAAAACTACTAGAGAGACCAAGTGGGGTCCATCAATTCCACCTCAGGTGGCCATTGATGATTTTTGATAGCTTGTCTAATAGCCATGGGTATACACTAGTGGGCCATAAGATGCATGGACTACACTTGCCTATGATTTCTAGTGGTTACAGTTTGCACCAGTTCAGTTGACAGACCCAACAGTGGGACAGGTATTTGGCAAGGGGAGAGGTAGAGGACAAGGCATAGGAAAAGGTAGAGGACAACACCCTCCTTGATATGGGCATGATGGACAGGTGCCCAAAGATGGGAACCAATAGTAGCCACATAATGGATAGGTGTTAGGGCACATACCCTTGATACCTCCATTGCATCAAGTTCCACCACCACCATACCTACAATAGCAGCAGGCCCAAGGTCCCAATCCATGGGACACCCAAATTTAGGCACTCACTGCTCATAGGGACTAGTTATTACAACAGGTACAATAGCTGACAAGGGAGTGAGATGCAACCCATGCATAGGTTCAAAGAGTCACTGGTGAGTGTGACTAGGAGCGATAGTAGAGACAACAGGTGGATTTGTATCTTGCTCAGAAAACAAGGCATCAGGTTCAACTAGAGGCTAGCAAACAGTTCTAGGAACAAGCTAGATAGGGCAGTGTACTTGCAATCTTGTGTAGAGATGTTGTTGCAGAGGCCTCGTACTACAAGACATTGTACCATCGGGATGTCCTGAGAGAGAGGAGGCATACCGATTACTCATAGAGGAGCAGAGTTGCATCGACTGACTTGGCAGGACCCTTAGTTAGGCAACCTGTAGGGAGTAGCCACCATCAACAGTCGGGTGGTCATCAGGACTAGTCTCGCCATGAGGACAGAAAAAGTCGAGGCTAGTCTCACATTTTGTAGACATTTTTGGATGTACAACCCTGATTATGTTACATGTATATACATTCATCGACTAATTTTGATAGCCTCTTGTATATCATTTTTTGATGACATTTACACATTGATCCCGATTTTGTATCATGACAGTCATATTTTGAGATATATATGAGATGACCCGATTTGATTATGATATGATGTTTTACCATTTGATGTGATGTTTCATTTATTTCATGCTTTATGTTCTTGTATGGATGCACATGCTATGGATGGATGCAAATTTTTATATTATGGATGTATTTCTTTATTTATGCATATGATATGATGTATGGTTTTATGATGTGATGTCATGCGATATGGAATGTATGATTTATGTTATGGATGCAATGTGATGGATGATTTATTCTCTTTTTTATTCTCTTTTTATATGACATGCTATGAGATGGATGCATTTATGTTTGTGTATTTTCCATATGATGATGATTATGATATGATTATGTAGGATGTATGTATGTTGATGGTTTGTGGATGCAGGATGGATGGATTATTATTTTTGTTGACTGTCATGATACCATGTTAGCATGGAAAGAAGATAGAAGAATAAGATGAATGGATTAACCATTGATTTCAAGATTGATTCAAAAGTTCAAAAAGTCTATGAGTCTTCAATACTTTATTAGATATGGTGACGAGATTGATGATTTACTTGTTTAAGGGATTGGGATACTTCATCATTTCATTCCTTATTTTTGATATAACGCATAGATATGATGCATCAGGGTACTGATAACCAAGATGGCGTTGTATCTAATGTGATGGAATTTGACTCTATAAACAAATAGGATAATCCTTGCTCACACCTTGAAATATGGAAACCTCATTGGAATGTATTTTAGAAGTTTAGAATATTTCAGACCAAAGCATACACAATAGTCAACAATCTATTCAAAATGACCTCCCTACATACAACTAAGTATTCGCCAAGACTATTTAACAAGAACATACAACAAGCACAACAAATGAAAGGTAATGATTGATGCCCCATTACTTTCTGTCTAAATCATTTTGATAGACATCATCGAGAGGTCCTTGAAATGGGTCAACAAGATAAATCATAAGAAAAGATCAAAACAAACAGTTAATGTTATCTATATCTCTTGCCAAAGTAACATAGCTAAGGTGATTTTTGATGATAATATCCATTGTAGGAAGGATGCATCCTAGGACATGTTTATCAGATGTTTTGACTAAGACTAATTGTTTGATAGGCCATTGATACAAATGTTACCAACTTGTTCGCTCATGATCTAGACTTTAGATTTTTACATTTAGGTTCACACTTTACGACTTGCCACACTTGTTTTACCAAAGGTTGAAGATGACGATTGATTTATTATGAATGGAGGTTTATTGCTGGTGAAAGAAAAATGGGATGGATGGTTTTGGACTTTTTGGAATATTTCAATGTTTTTTGATGTTTTGAAATGTTTTGAGGCCATTTTTGGTCTTTTTTGGGTATATGTGAATGTTTAGGTTTTCGGGTTATTTGAGGTTGTTTAGGATTTTTGAATGTTTTCTAATGTTTTGGGTTTTCAAGTTTACAAAGGGTTTTGTGTTTTCTAAGTTTTGACCAAGACCTAAGAGGGACTGACCTAGGGCCTCGGGGGCTTATCAAAGATTAACCTTGCCTACATTATACACGCAGAGACCACATAGTTCGACTGACTTCAACCAGTAACCGTTTATTAATGAGATATGAACACTTGATGGATTGTCAGTTTATTATGATGGACTCTTAAAGATTGACCTAATTCCTCAAGGGCACATCGATGATGGAATTTCCTACATTCAAGCTCAGAGACAACGTAGTTCGACAACCATACTTTTGATTTTTTGATGTTTTGACTTGTTTAGGGATTTGGATGTTTTGGATTTTGACTATACAACTTATCAAGTGTTTTTGGATTTTGTCTATATAAGATTTTGATGTTTTTGGATTTTTTGGATTTTGCAAGTATTTTTAGATTTTGATGATTTTCATTTTTTTTTGGATTTTCGATGAGGTTTTTCAAATGTTTTGGGATTTTTTGAGAGATTTCAAGAATAACCTTAAGATATACAAGAACCCAATCTGATGCAAGTATAGACAAATTTCCCCCAATGTGAGGTGATAGACTACATCTATATAGGCAAGACAAACTGACCTTAGGAATGTACCAGGTAGTACTAAATGGGAATATGATACTTACATAACATCCAACTATGATATAGACATGGATGGGTGGTGGAATAAATAGGATTGTAGGATGTGACAGATGATTGTGATGGATGGTTAAGAAGGATAAGCCAAAGAACCACTAATGGATGGAGAGTACTTATTTACACAAGGAACCTATTTTCTAGGTTTTCACCAAGGTACTTGTCCAAAGCTCCATCGATGCGGTTTTCACTAGAGGAAATTTTTTTTCTTTACTATTTTCAATCCTTTTTCTTATTTTTTGGAATTTTGTTATTTTTTTGACTTTTTGTATTTTTTTGGATTTATACCCTTCAATCCTAGGCATAAATGTTTTTGAGATGCAAACTGTTGATTGGTTCCTGCAAGGGTTCTCTTTCAGGTGTTGGTAACTGATATGATCCTGAACCATAGCTAGCTGTGACAACAAATGGCCCTAACCAATTAGGCTCAAAATTCCCTTTGCTATCATGATCTGGCATGTTCTTCTAATTCTCCTTGAGGACAAGATCTCCCATATAGAAGGATCAAATCTTGATTTTCTTGTTATAGCTCCTTTTTACTTGGTTTTGGTAAGGCTGCAAATGATTCAAGGCATCAAGAAAATTCTCATCCAAGAACTCTAACTCGCTCAACCAAGACACCCCGTGTTCTTCATCAGTAATCAAATTTTGCAGTGACACTCTCAACAATGGGAGCTCAACCTCGATGGGTAGGATGGCTTCAGATCCATAGACTAAGGAAAAGGGTGTTGCACCTATAGGTGTGCAGATGCTGGTTCTATGGGCCCATAAGACAAGATTTAATTGTAGATGCCATTCATGACCAACTTCATTGACCATCTTCTTGAGGATTTTCAGAATGGTTTTGTTTGACACCTTAGCTTGACTGTTTCCCTGGGGATAGTAGGGAGTAGGGAATCAGTGTTGGATGTTGAATTGTTGGCATAACTCTCATACATCCTAATTTTTGAAAGATGTTTTTTTATCTGAGATAAGGGATTGTGGAACACTATAGCGACAAATAAGGTAGTTCAAGATGAATTTGGAGATTTTTTTCCCTGTGATGTAAGTCATAGGGACAACTTCCACCCACTTTGTAAAATACTCAGTGGCCATTATGATGAACTTGTGACCATTAGACAAGGTGGGGGTGATCTTTCCTATGAGGTTGAGTCCCCACTATGAGAAAGGGCAAGGTGTAACAATTGGTTGGAGTTATTGAGTTGGAGCATGAATAAGGTCCCCATGTTGTTGGCACTGCATACACTTCTTCATAAATTGATGAGCTTCCCATTCCATGGTTGTCCAGTAACACCCTGTCCTCAACAATTTCTTAGATAAGGTCATACCACTAGAATGTGAACCACAAATTCCTTTGTGCACTTCTGTTAACGTGGTAAAAAATTCCTCTTGGTTGAGACATCGTAATAATGTCCCCTCGATACTTTGAAGGTATAGGGTATCACCTAGGATAATGAATGGGGATGCTTTCTTGACAAAGGTTTTCTTAAGATTTGGTGTAATTTTAGTGGGAAGGATACCTCTATTAAGGTAGGTGAAGATGTCATGATACCATGGGGAACCAAGACCAACGATTTCGCACAAAAAATTAGATTCCAGTACCTCAAAAGCTGGTACGAGAAGTTGCTCTACAAGGAATTCATATTGAAGAATGTTGTGTGGCATGTCTAACAAAGGCCCAATGGTTGACATGGCGTTAGCTTCTCAATTGTTAACATAGGGTATTTTCACAAATGTTATATCGATGAAGAAGTCCTTGAGACTTTCTACCATCTTCTTATAAGGTGTGAACTTATCATCTTTGGTCTAATAATCATCATTGACCTTATTTATGATTAGTTGTGAATCCTCGTAGACCTTTAATTTCTGTATCTACCACTATACTACTATTCTTAACCATGTTATGAGAGATTCATACTTGACAATGTTGTTGGTGCATGGAAATGATAGCCTGTATGATTTGGGAATACAATCTAATTGTGGGGTGATGAAGAGAATGCCTATCCTTGATCTGTGTTGTGTATGTGATTCATCAAAGTACATCTTCCACTAATCCACTATGTCAAGGACAAATACCGACTCATCAAAAAATTTAGACATCAATGGGTTTTCTACATAGATGGGTGCTTTTCCTAGTTGGTCTACAATTACTTTCCCCTTAATAGCCTTCCGATCCACATACTCTATATCAAACTCTGTTAAGATCATCACCCATTTATCCATTCACCCAATGAGAGTTTCATTGGACAAAAAATATTTCAATGGATCAATCTTAGCAAAGCTTTACTTGATGTGAAATCATATAGTGTCTGAATTTTTGGGAAGCAAAGACCACTACTAGGCATGCCTTTTCGATGGGTGAGTAATTCATTGCATATACAACCAATGTCCTATTGATATAGTAGGTCACTCTCTCCTTTCTTGTTTTGTCATGTTGAGCAAGAAGAGCTCCTAATGCTATTGATGTGTTCGAGATGTATAAGATCAAAGGCTTGTTTGGTATTGGTGGCTTAAGTATAGGAGGTGTCAATAGATAGTCCTTGATTTTCTGGAAGGATTTATCACATGTCTCATCCCACTTGTATGTTATCCCTTTGTGTAGAAGGTGAGAAAAGAGGTGGATCTTGTCTTCTAGTTGTGCTACGAACCTCTTGATAGATTGTAACCTCCCTTGTAGACCTCACATTTGTTTCAGTGTTTGCAGGGGCTCCATATCCAAAATTTCTTTTACCTTGGATAAATCTATCTTGATTCCTCTTTGTGACACTATGTACCCTAGGAGCTTTCCTAATGTGACCCCAAAGACAAATTTTTTTTGATTCAATCACACCTTGTATTCTTCAAGCTTGTCGAAGATTGGTCCCAATACTTCTATATGCTCCTTCATTGTCTTTGATTTATCTAGAATATCATCCATATAGTCTTCAATAGTTTTGTGGATCATGTCATGAAAGATTAGGGTCATCACTCTCTAGTAAGTTGCTCTAGCATTCTTCAACCCAAACGACATCATATTCCAAAAATATGTTCCCCATGGACACGTGAATGATATTTTGTGTTGGTCCTCCTTGGAAATCATGATTTGGTTATAACTTGAAAATCTGTCCACAAGTGATAACATCTCATGTCTAGCGGTTAAATTGACAATGATATCGATATTTGGAAGAGGAAAGTCATCTTTAGGAAATGTTTTGTTTAAGTCCCTAAAGTTAGTGCATATTTTGATGCCCCCCAGTGGGTTTAGAGACTGGCACCAGGTTTGAAACCCACTCATGATAGTCTATTGGTTGGATAAATTCAAAGTCAAGGAGTTTCTACAATTCTAGCTTAACCAATAATGCTATTTGGGGGTGCATCTTTCTTATTTTTTTCTTTACTGGTTTTGCTTCAGGATAAATTGCTAGGTGGTGTACAACCACTTCAAGATCAAGTCTAGGCATATATGTATAAGACCATGCAAATTTTTCTCTTCGCTCTTTTAGGAAAGCTACCAAGTTTTTCTGCTTCTCATCCAATAGCGACTACATAGAAGGTTATCCGAGGTGCCTCTTTCGTTCCACATTTACTAGATTAGCTTTCTCTGCAAGTACCATTGATTTATTTGGATGCATTGCACTAAGAGGAAGATTGAATCCCTCATCCTTCGATGCCTCAGAGAGGTTTTCACCATTAGATGTGTCCTTTGTTTTGACTATTTTATGATTAGAAATCACCATAGTGTGGTTTTCACTTAAAGATTGACATGTGATTCATATATCATTTATTTTGTGACCGAGGGATTCAATCATTTCTCCATAGTAAGCCTATGTATCTAGTTCTATGTCAAACCCTGCTTTATGATCCCTGCATGGAAAGTTGTCATGTGGAGTCCCATAAATTCGGATATTGCTTCATCATTTTTTAACACATCTAGAATTGGTGGTCCTCGTTGGTCCCAGTTGATCAGTTGGGGGTATACTAGCTTCAATTCAGAGATTTGGCTATTTGGGATAAAGGATGTTGTGGTTATCATGAAGATGGAGGTATCCTCAAACAAGTTAGTGATTTCAAGGGGAAAGTCATCAAGGGTATTATCATGTGATGTAAGTAACCAAGAGGAAGCTTTAACTCATTTATTAGAAGCACCCTTTCCCAAAAGGGTCACCTTGCTAGTGGTACATCCTAAACCAAGATTCTTTGGTCATTTCTCAGGAGCAAGGGGTTCCAGAAAACCATTTTCATTCTACCCTAGCTTTTCATTCTTGTTATACCCCTACCCCATCATTAGCTATAATACTTTGTTATCATCTTCTATTGGAAGAATGAGCATGGGTCGATTATCCTGATATAGAAATTTGGATACATCTTCTTCATTGATGACCTCTTTGTTCAAGTCTCCCCACTTGGTGAAGGTGGTGGATGCTACCTTCATTGTTTCAACTACCTTGTTGATAGGTTGGGGCTTCCTGTGAGATTTGGGAGAAAGAGGTAACTCTCCAAGCACAAAAGTATCCTTCAGATTATAATCCCACATATGTTGTCCTTGAACACTACATTTATGTATGGTATGTTCTGTATGATAGGTGCTTTGGATTTTGAAGTAGATGCTAGGGAAGATGGGTCAGCAAATGATGAGGATGTAGTCCCTTCATCATTTTTTGGTACTTGCGGGATCTTGTAGAATTTTTCTTCAAGGTTCTTGCAGTAATAGAATGGCTCAAGATCACCATGAATGGTAACTTCTTTATCTTGAAAAGGAAATTTGAAACATTGGTGGTACGTGGAAGCTAAAACTTGCATGGAATGGATCCATGGTCAACCTAGAAGAATGTTGTAAGGAAGGTCAAGATCAAGCACTTGGCATGTGGTTTTAGAAATGGTAGGTCTTACTTGGATAGGGAGCTTGATTATGCCTTGAGATACCCGCTCTTGATCATCATATTCCCTTATAGTTATGCCTTTTTTATTTTCAATGGTATCTTTAGAGTAAACCAAGTTTTTGACTAGCTATAGGGTAAAAATATTTAGACCAACACCTCCATCCACTAGGACACTTTTAACTTTGTTCTTGTGAACAATGACCTCAAGGTGAAAAGCACGATTGTGTGATGGTTGTGTTGGGAGGTCTTGTTCAGAGAAGGTAAGAAGATGGGGGGTGGTGATGTGTCCTATCATAGCTTGAAATTTCTCTGAATCAAGGTTCTCAAGTATGGAGGAGGTAGATAAAGCCTTCTCTAAGATATCCCTATGTGCGGGGGATAGTTTCAACAACTCCAGGATGGAGATTTGTGTAGGGGTTTTCTTTAATTGATATAGGAGACTATAACTACTAGGGTTTGACATAGGAAGTGTAGGTTGTGCCTTAGGTTGTGATGAGGCTCCTTGGATTGTGACCTTTCATTGACTTGTGGTGACTCCACACTCCACACTAGGTCCTTTTATGGTGATGATTGATATGAAATTATCACAAGATGCGACCACGTTGCTATACACATGACCTACATTAGTGTAATCCTTCCCTTTCAATTGTTGTTTCCATTGTTATGATTTGATATTAGGTTCTTGTATATCTTTAGGTCTTGGTTACCTATTGGTTGATCGACAGTCATGTCCCCATTATTGATGAGATCTTCAATAATGTTTTTTAGTTTCATGTAGCTCGTCGTTTTATGTTCCTTGATCTTATGGAAATCACAAAGGTCCTTCTCGTTATACCGTGGTGGTTTAACTTGAGGCTCTTGGTAATTTTGGTAGTTGGGGAGCATGATTAGATTTTATTGCACCAAATTCTACATGACTGCTTCGATGGGTTCCCCTAATGGCGTGTACTTACATTTTTGTGGGTAGTTCCTAGAGGGTGGTCCTCTTTGTTGTGTGTTGGCGTTGTTGACTTAGTTTTTTGGAAGCTGCATGTTTGTTTGTTGTACATTTTTTTCATGTTGGATGGTTGATTTTTGGTTTGTCTGGGAGCACTTAGGGCTACTTTAGCATGAACGAAACAATCATTAGTTACGTTCTTGTTCTTGGCCCATATGTGGGGCTTTTCATTAGAACTAGTAGATGGATAGTTGTCTTTATATGCTTGTGCCTTTCCTTGTGAGATTAGGGATCTTTCAATGTTAAGGTCCCTAGGGATAAAATCTTCATAGGATGTGACATTGTATTTTTAATTGAAAGGATAGGTCCATGTCCATGTTGACAATGATGATTCCTACTTGTTTCTCTTCAGGAATAGGCCATTTTCTTTTGTTATCTCTCTGCCTCTATTATTGTAAGAAATTCGTGAAGGATTCACCCTTATTCTACTTTAGGGTGTACAACTCTTCCAAGCTCACGCCCATGTCTAGGTTGTAGGAGAAGTGATCTATGAATTGATCAATTATTTCTTGGAAGGTTTGAATTCCTAGAGGTAAATGTGAGAACCAATCTATCATTGGGCCTCCCGGGGAAAAGGCACATCAAATAGGGATCATTGTAAGCAACTTCCATACATGTTAAGTGAAACTCTTTGATATGATCCACTAGATTTTCTCGCCCTCTATATTTGTCAAATTTTGGGACCTCAAATTCAGGTGGGAAAGGTATCATCATGATGGTTATATCAAAGGGGTATGAACACAAGTCCCATTGCACATGCAGTTTCTTTGTTTTCCCCATTTGGATGTCTTGTATTTTCTACGTGAGCACCTTAATTTGTGACAAGAAATCATCTTGAGGATTTGGTGGAGGAGCATATGTGGTAAATTGTGGGATGGTAGATGAGTTGTAGGTGGGATTTTGATATGGGGGTGTTTATATGGTGTGTAGGGTGGATTTTGGTATTGTGAAGGTGATGGTGATAGTGGTGGAGGTGTGTATACTCCTTGTGTATTTGGGTTCAAGATGTTTTGTTGTGTGTTGGTGTATTGTTGGGGGTTGTAGTACAAGCCATATTGTTGTTGCACAAGCACTTGTTGTTGGGATTGTAGTAGTAGTAGTAATAGTTGTTGTTGTGCAATCAATGCTTGTTGTTGATCTTGTTGTTGTTGTTATAAGGCTTGAGATTGATCTTGTTGCTATTGAAATGCTTGTTGATAGGCTTGTTGTGCTTGTAATGCTTGTTGTTGAGCTTGCTATTGTTGCGATGGTTGAGCTTTAGCTTGTTGTTGTTGCAATGCTTTTTGATAAGCATCTTGTGCTTGCAATGTTATACTATATTGGGTTGAAACGTTTTGATTTTGTTGAATGTGTGGTGGATTTTGAGGGACCATGGTGTGAGTGTTTTGTGGGTTGCATTGATTGTGAGGTGGATTTTGAGGTACCATGGTGTGAGTGATTTGTGGGTTAATTTGATTGTGAGGTGGTTGTTGTGTGATGATATTTTGAGGGTTGTTTTGTGCTATCATTCCCTGTAAAATTTGAGATTGGGGTGGAGGAATGTAAGTTTGGGGTCCCATTTGATTTTTTATTACTTGGGGGACCAAAGGTTGAGATGGTGCCACTTGGTGTTGCAATATTAGTGGAATGATTTGGCTTTGGATCAATTGATTGGAAGGGTTTCCTTGATTGTTTTGATGTTGAGGGTTCCCTTGTTGTGTTTGATTTGGGGCTAAGGTGTTACCTTGGTTGATTGGATTTGTGACCAAAGAGTTTCCTTGATTTGGATTCATGATAAATGGGTTTGATGTGTTTTGTGGGTTGGTTTCAGTGGCTTGTGGATCCACTTGTTTTGATGTGTCAATTGGGGGGTTTGATGTTTGAACTTGTTATGTTAAGGGTTGAACTTGTGTGATGGTGTTCACTTTCCCTTGTTTTTCCACTTGGGGTACTTGGCTCACATGAATTTGTGTAATAGGCATACTTTGGGTACTTGTGGTGGTGGAAGAAGATGGTTGCACACAAAAATTCAAGGCCGTTGTTGTGTTATGGAAAGTAAGTGGTATGTGTGGATGTTGAGGGTGTTCGGGAGTGGTGGTGGAGGAATGTAGTTGGGTACCAAATGTGGGTATCCAATTTATGTTTTGGGGAAGGGTGGTTTCTTGAATACCCAAAGTTGTGTTGCCTCCTGAATTGGGAGTGAGACCAAGGTTGGTTCCTAGTCGACATGCAAGACTAGTAGCTAATGATTGACTTGGTACAAGTGATGAAGTTGGTTGAATTATATATTGAATCAAACCTTGTACCAAGGGTTGTGTGGTGGAAACTTGAGTAATTGAAGCCATATTTTCTAAGGTTTGTTCCCTAACATGGTGGTTGTTGTGATGGGGTTGAGTGGCTCCTAGGATCAAATTCTTGTTGGTTGGGGTCACTTGTGGTAGATATAGTTTTGTTTTGCTCCATGTTTTTCTTGTGTTGTGATCTTGTTGTTACCATAAATTATAGATCGACAATGGGAGAGGTGTGTTGAGATTTGTATTGTTGGAACTCTCTAGTTGATTCAAATTTTGATAAAAATGACCTTTTAAGGTGTTTTGGACTAATGATGTGAGTGGATGATGAAAGAGGAGAGTTATATGGATGATGAACTTCTAAAATTTAGACAACACTTTAGACTAAAGGTTTGATGTTTGATGTTTTGGATAAAGGTGCTAATGAACTTGTGAATCTAAATGTAGACTTGTGACCTTTAGGATAGACTTGTTCAAAAGGATGATGTGTAACTTAACTAAATGTATGGAAAAGGATTCATTTACACACATATAGCTGAGTTAGGGGATTGATTGATGATAACCTAAGTCTAGAAGGTTGATGTGTCCAAAGTTTCAAAGTTGTTTGTGAGGTGAGATGTAAAATGTTTTGAGATGGATGGGATGATTGATCCTAATGTTCTAAGAGGAACTTTTGTTTTAAAAGATCAAGGTAGTGAAAAATATGCTTTTACCTTGAGTGATAAACCTAAGAACTCAATGTTTGGATGGTAGAAATTTGATACAATGTTTGGAAATATATTTCCTTGTTGTCACTTTATTGATTTGGAAGTCTAAATGTTTTGAAAATAATCCCAATGTGTGGTGTGTTCAATTGAGTTAAGCTTTGATTAATGAGATTTCTTTATTACCACATCAAAATGTCTTGATTAATTTCAAACTAAAATATCTACGACAAGGTAAAATGTTTCCCACACAAGCTTGATATTGCAGAAATCAAAGAACTAAGCCATAGGTCCCTAAGTTAACTTTGGAATAATGTGAATTGAGATATAAGCCCAAATATTATGAAGCCTTAAAGATATTGTTTTGAAAAAAAAAAGATATCCTTAAAGACATGCAATAATATAGAGATTTTCAAAGGTATTCACACTAACCAAAGGGTTTGAAATTTGAAGAACATGTTGATGTTTTTTTGAATTGTTTTGAAATAAAGAAATGTATTTACTAACTCAATGGGTAATGGAGATATTTCGTAAGTCTTCTTCCATAAGACTTAATAGTTGGGCTCAACAAAATTAGTCACACAAAAACCCTAAAGAGTAGGTGCACAATTTTTAGTAGGCTTACCTCATCCCCTAAGGAATGATGTAATTTGTGAAGATGGAGGGGTCAAATAGGCCATGTCAAGAAAATGTACCATCTTGACATGTATAGCTTTGTACAAGAGAATTAACTCTTAATATTTATGCCTCAACCACAAATCGGATGTGGTAAGTAACTTCTGGGAGTGGTGCGCTTCCCATGCACTACTTCAAATTATGTTTCAAAAAATAAGGATAGGTTGCTAAGACAAAGTGTTTAATGACACTGTGAACAT
Organism: Sequoia sempervirens; assembly: GCA_007258455.2. Taxonomy (NCBI): domain Eukaryota; kingdom Viridiplantae; phylum Streptophyta; class Pinopsida; order Cupressales; family Cupressaceae; genus Sequoia; species Sequoia sempervirens. The sequence continues at coordinate 8,036 of VDFB02070240.1, read as the reverse complement.
AGGGGGTATCAACCATACGTAAGCTACTTAAAGTTTTAGCCGTTCCTACCCAACTCATATGTTTAGATGAGGATTAGGCACTGTCATGTTACCACGCCCCCGATATAAGCTACTTCATTTCAATTTCTCATACTTTATATATCCCACTAGTAAACATGCTTTTAAAGTCGCTTATATGAGTTCTTCATTACGAGATGTATCTCATTAGAAGACCTTTATCTAAAAAATACAAGAAAAATGATATTTCTCTTCACCTAAGATCACACAAAGTGCAAGGGGAGAGGATACGTAGCAAGTTCTTGGGGTGACCTAAATTTTTTTGTGAACTGGGAATGTTTCTCTTCACCCAAGATCGCACAAAGCACAAGGGGAGTGGATACACACTAGAAGTTCACACAAGCACGATAAGCACAAAATACACTCATTCTTTTTAAATCCTCAAAGGAAATGATGACTTCATTTTAATAGCACCAAGCTGAAGTATGGATTTGTGTTGGTCAATTTTAAACCAACATTGCAATGGTGAGGATGTATGGGTTCAATTTTAGCCAACTTTGAAAGATCATAGCATTGTAAATTTTAGACCCAATTGAAAGCTACTTGTCCTAAAACATGAAATAAAGCAACATATGATGGGTTATTCATCCCATAAGTGTTTGAAAACACTTTTACAATAACGAACAAGTGATACTTTGCTCCTTTACTTCAAAATTTTTCTCCTCTCCAAATCTACAAAATTAGTTAGCCTTACAGGAAAAAACCATAAGTCAGTAAATGATCAGAGAGTGGATTAAATTGAAAATTCAAACCAGACATGAAAATCTAGCTCTCTATTGTACCTTGCAATAGCATCGTTGTTCCATAAAATCACCTCTCTATTAGATAGCAATAGCGCTGTTGTATAACAAAAGTGTTATTGTAATGAAAAAGTGTCGCTCTGGTGAATTTCAAAAGTGCCTCTCTGTTGAACCTATGCAAAAACTAAAGTGACCAAAAGCGCTGCTCTATCAGAAAAAAAAAGAAAGTGCCACCATAAATCAAAAGCGCCACTGTATAGAAATAGCGTCGTTGTATATCAAAAGTGTCGTTGTTTCGCAAAAGCATTGCTTTGGTAAATTGCAATAGAGTCGCCCTACCTACAACCTGTAAATCACGGTAAACTCAAGAAAAAATTGTCAAATTTGGTTAGTTCTGCCCTCCTAGCATGAAAATGTGTGTATGATCATAACATAAGCTAAACACACCAGATCCAATAGATTCTAAGCAATACCTAACTAGTTAAGCTATACTCCCAATGAAATACTTGAAAACATAGAATGAAGAAGCCATTTAAATATAAACTATTAAGAAATGCATAAAGGAACCTAGTTAAATGCCTCAAACCTCACCCCATAGGGGGATTGGTGTTGCATTGATGTGGAATGGATTCCATTGATGAAAATAAGCTAATATTGATGAAAACTAAGCTAAAATGGATGCAAGATGGATGAAAGTGAGTATTCAAATGTGTAGCATAACTTTGCTAAAATGGAAGTGAATCCTTTTCTCATAGAAATGAGGGGTATTTATAGGAGAAAATGGTGAATCAAGGGTCAGGATTGATTTGATCAATCAATGGATGAGAAACAATGAGAGGTGAATGCATGTATAAAGGATTCTCATCAATGGATGAGAATGCAAGTTGACAAGGATCAAGGAGTTAATCAATGAGTCTCATTGATTAAAAGAAGCACACTTCCTAAAAATTAGGAAGTTGTTAGGAAGTTTGTTACAAAGAATATTCTATTTTGGAGGAGTTCAAATGGAGGAATATTCTCTTGCAAGTGGGAGGGTGAGAGAAAATAACAATTTAGATAATTAAAACAAATTTTTAGTTGTGCAAGATGAGTGAAATTAGGATGCTCATTAAATAATTTATTTATTTAATGAAAGGGGGTTAAATGACATTTAATTGAATAATAAAGATTATTTAATTAAATGAGAAGACATAGGCAATTTAATTAAATAATTCACATTACCTAACTAAACAAGATGGAAATTAGTGTGCAAGGGGGCGAATTAACCTAATACAATTGATTATCAAATTAATAGATGAAAATGATATATTTAATTAAACAACTAGGATTATTCAATTAAACAATAAAAAAAGAGGTGTATTTAGGATGAAATGGCGTTAGTAATCAGATTCAGATGTGCAATATCAATCAGGATAATTTTAAGTGTCTATAACTATATTATAATGTTATATTGCAAAGTGTCACACTTTTATTTGGAATTACAACTTAGAAGTGCTCCTATTTAGGGGTATATCTCTATCTTATGGAAATGTGAAGTACATGTGTACCTTTATTAAAATACTTGGCCAAGGTATTATGTTTTGATGACATGTTTGTCAAAATTAGAAGTATCTTGCACTAGTTTCCTCTATTTATCCCTATACAATTATTTTGTGACCCATCCATGAAGGGCAAGGTCCCACCTTATTTTGGTGGTGCCTAGGGATTCATGTTGGCTCTATGGTTGGTGGAAAATTTCCCATGATATTTTCTCTCCTCACATAAATAAATCCATGATGATATCAATAATGATAATTCTAAATGCTAAAAGGTAATTGGTATTGGTATTTTAGCTTTGATTAAGTGTAGTTAAAATCAATACCATGTGTACATGGATTATTATTGATATGGCACCTATGTTGGAGGTTGATTATTATTGAAATATTATGCATGTTTATCAAAGATATTATTAACATATATAGATCTATTGCATACATTATGTTGATTATTTATTGTGCAACCATTGTTGTAATTTATTGATGTTTATTATGTATGAGTTCCTTTTGTTACATGACATAAATGCATTCTAGTTTGTATTCTATTTTGTATTCATATGATGAATTTGAAGTTGCAAATTTTGATATGAATAATGTATTCATAATCAAAATGAAATAATATTAATTGAGAAAAATATCAATATTTGATGCTCTTTTATTATTGTATGTCCAAAAAATATAGCATAGAAATTTATAGTAATCATGAAGTTTATTTAAACACTAAGAATGATTTTAAAAGATTATGAAAAACTACTGAGATAAAATTGAAACATAAAATTAAATAATCAAATCTTGACATGACTTAACTGTCTATAATAATTATATAAAACATAATTTTAACATCCATAACAATTACCAAATAAATTAATCTTCAAAATATTAGAATTTATATTATTTATCATGTCCATTTGGTTTGGATTGTGACATCTTGTAGTCCATCTACCTTTAAGCCTATATGCCGCCCTTGTAAAATTGAATAAAAAAAGTCTAAGCATACAATTCTCATACTTAATATTTCCCATGCCTCTCACCCTCTTTGATGTTTAATAGCAACGTTCATCTATAATATTACTTTATACATTCTAAGAAACTTTTAAAATTATAAATAAATGACTTAACTAATTATATATTTAAAATTGATGTTTGATAGCAACAATAATTTATAATCCTCAAACTTTAGAGAAAATGAAACTTTTTTAATTATAAATAAATGACTTAACTAACTATATAATTAAAATAATAGTTGAAAATAAATTAATATGTTTTTATACCAACATCAATAATGTTAATAAAATATATTTTAACAATTAAAAGGGCAATTATTAAGAGATATACTTTTTATAGTTGATATCAATGATTGAGAATATTTTTTAATGTTAATTATATTATAATTTTTGTATTAGTATTTTATATAATATTCTATAATTCATCATCAAGATAAAAAGAATATATGATAGATTGCAGACCATTGCTGAAAATTTGAATCTAATATAAAAAAACTAAAAAAAATATTAATTAATCTCCAATTTAACAAATAAATAAATAATTTTATGTTAATTCTTATTTGATTAAAGTCCCACTTTTTGTAATCCCCCCTCTCTTTCCTCCTTTAATTAAAAAAAGATATTCCATAATCTACAATATATAATTTCAACCACTAATTATTCTTTAAAACACTATTCTCACCAAAGACAAGATTTAAAAGTGATAAGATAGAGATGTTAAAATAAATACTTTGATAGAGATCTAAAACAAAGAATTGAGTGATAATGTAGTTTTGCTTCCTTGTGAAAGGGGATAACATTGGCCGCAATATAATGCCTTCTTCACACTATACAATCATAGAATAATAAAAAGTTCATATTCATACCTAGTTTTCTTCTAATTTTATATTACTATGTTTGGAATTTGTTACAATTGACAATTAATCACTATTTAATTAATTTTAAAGGATTTTTTTAGTCATAGCACATCATTAACTTTTCAACTTTCCATGCTCTCAAACCACCTTTGAAAATGACAATAAATATTTTTTTATAATTTCTTTTTTTATTTAATTTTTTTTTGTTGTACATTAATTGGACTAGTTTTTTTATTAATTTGTTTTTAAGTAGACATAAATTAGATGTTTATATAGTTTATACATATGAATGATTTGGTAGAATTATATAGTTAGATAGTTTTTCAAATTATTTTGATGAGGTTTCTATATATATTGTATTTAAGTACAATTTTATTTTTAGATTAATTAGTAAGGGATATATTAGGATAAACTGTATTATAAATTTGTTACAATCAAGTTAAAAATTTGCATATATGCAAAAAATAAATTTGAAAAAACTTCTTGTTCTTGTATTAGAAGTATAATTGATCAGTCTTTGTTGGCTAAACTAATGCCACTCGCAATGTAGGACATGAACAAAATCTACATAAGCATAATAACATCTCAAGCTCTTTGTTGCTTGCATTTCTATTTTTTGAAACCCAACTTTTGCTGATTATGGAGAATTAAGTAATGAATTTTCTTTTTTGAGACATTTAGTTGTTTTGTTGTGTTAAAATAAGATTTATCATTTTGTAGCAAAATCTTGATTCCCAATAAGTTATTGTCATTCACCCATTTTTATATGTGTAACTTGCCTTCTAATTTAGATAATCACCTTAGGAGAGACATCATTAGATATATCAATTTAACTCTATTTCTATAATTATCAAGTGGGTACATAATCATGTAAGGGGGGAATCATTTAGAATAATTAAATAATAATTAAATAGTAATTAAACAAGATATATACATGTAAGGGGGGGAATCATTTAGACTAATTAAATAAATAATAAATAATAATTAAACTAGATAAATGAGTGGGAATATAAATAATAAATATTAAATAAAATGAATTTAAATGTGATATTTAGCTAGCTTCTAGAGATGGGACAATGATGTTGAAGATTCCATGAATTGATTTGCCACACCACTAAAATTTTTGGGGGTTGTTAGACAAATGTCTCAAGAAATGCAAATTAATTATGTTGCTTTGGTTTCTAAAATTGAAAAACTAATATTTATAAGTGCAAAAATTATCTAACATACATAACTAATTTGTAAAAAAATAACTAGTAGAGAATAGACTACTAGAATTCACTTGCCTCAATTTTTATGTTTCAAGTTGTGTAAGGATGGGTAGTGTTTAGGAACATCTTTAGGAGTCTACTAGAGGGTAATTTTCTCCTCAATCAAATCCCTACTTGGATTGGCTTTACGATTTTGGGCAATAGATTTAAAGACATCAACCAAGTGCATAATAAACCTATGATGATATCACAAGTGGATAATTTATATAGATTCTCTTTTATGCTCTTGGACCTAGATGTCCATTTACGCATTTTAACATGATCTCAAATGACTACATTAACTAAAAACACAAAGGTGTGCTAGGTCGACTCACCATTACTAGAAGGATGGAGTTAGTGCATAATAAACCTATGAGTTTTAGACTATTTGTGAAATAGTCTAAGAGCTTTAATCCCAAGAGTTATTGAAGGAAAGCTTGTTTATGAATTCATCACCAACCAACTTGAGGTAGGTTTTCATAGTTTGAAATGTTTTCCAAATTCTTTGAGCAACAAGGGAACCCTAAATCTTGATGGGTGCATTGGTGGTATGAAGATAATGAAACCCAATTCCCTTCCAACATTGTTTACCATAAGAAACACAAGCTTCAATGCAATTTTTGAGAAGAATCTTCAGGGCCTTTGAGCCTTCAATGGTGTAAATAATCCACTTAGCACAAAGATTGATACTTTGTTTTGAACATTAATAATACCCATGGAAACTTTGTGATGGGAGACGAAATAAATATCCCGCACATGATCTAATTCCCAACGCGAATTAGGGGACAATCCTATAGATTAGCTAGTAATGTAGCAAGATCATAGAATGTATTAAATAAAATAGATATGCAAACCAAAATATTTAGATAAAAGGGATTCTAGAAGATATACCACTACTATTTAGATTCAATAGGATACATGTGTAGTGACATAAGATGAGAATATATTATGCTACTTCTACTTTACAAATTATACAAAGAAAGTATTTATTTAAATAGGGTGTCAACTAGGCTCCATAAATATGCTAATAAGTGTCACACATGTTTGGTGTACTAAATATGTGAACATGGTGGCAACAAATCTTACTCTTATAACTCTAGTCGTTTTATAGTAACATGTCACATAGACATTGCCATGTATCAAATGTGTATGTTGTCAATTGTATAACCATATTTTGTGGTGTAGGGGAGAGGACCCAGTACTTGAGCATGTTTCAATAGTTATATTATTTGTTGATATAATGCCCAATATTTTAAACAATATTGGACCAATAGTTGTGACTTTAAAGTTGTTAGTGTTGATGATGGTTACCCATAATTAAATGAAATGTATTCCTTAGATCTAAAAAATGACAAATCATGTGATGCCACATCAACGCACCGATAAAACATGATTCAGTGCACAAGTATCAGTCTCACTTTTTTTGGGCCTTTTTGAACACCTTGACAAAAAGTATGCTGATGTGGCATCATATTTGATGATGTGGTCTTGAAACCTTAGTTATAAGCAGGGGACTTGCCAAGTAAGCTGTTATAAAAATTTGGGAGTGATTAGAAATTTCCACGTAGGATTTTGAGAAGCTCGAAGTTAGGGTGCTCAACTACTAGGTCCCCTCCCCTAGAGGTTGTCAAATGGTGCACACTTATTGAAGCATAACATGTGAATATTGATATTCTGCATGGCACACATGTATAGTTTGATCAGACACTTGCGCGTACAATCATGTAATCATGTGTAGAGTCATGATATATACATGAACAATGCACACAATTATACACAAGAACTCTATATAGATACACAAAAAATAATATTACATATAAATAGAGAAAAAATATATTATTTATATTAAATGAAACTAAATATTTAATCGTGATACGCATGCATTTTAGGATATTAAAATCTTAACAATGAGAGCTTCTCCATATTTGTCCTACATATTCATAGAAGTCTGGATCACAAGTATGTTATTTTAAGCATTAAAAATGTATAATTGGTTTAGCATCCCTCAGCGTGAAGTCATTTTCAAAGCAACCCATCATTCTACACGAGTTTTGAAAAAGTCATAATTGACGTGCATGAAAATGTTGCGTATATGTAGCTATCAAAGTGGAATCTCTTACAATTGATAATCCACGGTTATTTAATTATTTTAAATTATTTTTTAATTAAAGATATTTAGTTTAAACCACAACACAAATTTAACGATGTTTTTAGTCGTAGTACGCCATGACCTTTTCACCTTTCCCAATCAAACAATCTTGGAAATCGACTATTATTATTATTTTTTAAATATATATTTTTTAATTGCTTTCTTTCTAATTTGTTTTTGTATATTGATTTGACTAGTTTTTGTAGCTTGCTTAATGATTTTTTAAGTATATCTAAATTAGATTAGTATATATATAAGTTTGGTATAATCACATAGTTGATTGATGTTCAATTATCTTTCAAAGAGTTAAAAATTTTGATGAGATTTTTTATAAGTTGTAACGGTATTATTTTGTTGTAATTTAGTTGAATTTTTTAAAATAAAAAATCAGTTATTTATAGACATCAAATGATTATTAACGTGTATTATAAAATATTTATGATA
>VDFB02070239.1:0-21530 GCA_007258455.2 Sequoia sempervirens | reverse complement strand
TTTTGCATCTTTCATCATTGAATAGTTTTGAATTTCTACATTTTTCACTTAGGTATCCATCTTAGCACTTAGAAAGAATCCAAATCAATCACAAATTTCTAAAAAATTTACACAAAGTCCATACTTGTACTCATTCACCACCTTGGGCGAATCATTCCCTTCTAACCCCTCAAACAACATTTTACAGAACTCAAAAAAAAAAAATTAGGCTTCTATTTTGTGCTTTAACTTGTATATATCATTCAGTTGCATTTCTGTAGCATAGATTTTGTAAAATCTCACTCCAATTAGTTCATTTCATGCATTTTTTAATTTCACTTTTTCCATCACAACATATCATTTTCAGATAGTTGCATTCTGTAAACAAACACTTACAAATGGAAAATTGCATTGCATTATACTTTCTTTCATTGTAGGATGTTTTCTTTCAAAAGATATGCTCTTGATTTGATTAAACATGGATTTTATAAGCATACTATCCCCTTTTATGATTTTTCTTTTGACTACCATAATAGGGACTTTAAGAAACATTCCATTAATACAATCCTTAATCTTACATTACCCATTGGTGAGAATGGCAATGTGACAATCATAACACACATACTTGTTCTTCTTCGGATACCTCTCCTATTAGTGATGAAGGTATTTTGGTGCAAGAAGTCACAAGCCTTGAAAGTCTTGATTTTCCATCTCCTTATTCCCCTTTGGATGACCTTACACAACAAGAACATGAGATCATAGATACATTCCTCAACATCACCTTACCAAGTCTCCATGCTGACAATCAATCTTGTTCATCTCCTAATATCCCTCCTCGAAAGAGGATAACCAAAATTACTGCACAAAAAATCATTGTTTCAAATAAAAAAATGTATTTACTTCGTCTTGTAAAACATGAATCAAATATATTTTCATATATCAAAATATAAATAATTAGTAATACTTAATTTATATCAAATGTCCTATTTTTTGTCTTAAAATCTATTATAGACATCTCTTGAATATCCACTTGTTAATAATAAAAAGTAAAATAATGGAAAAAAAGAGATTATTCACATGAAAAAGAAGAGTAACAAACAAAAATATAATAGAAGCACAAATAATTTCCCCATGATTATGAATGAATTCTTGTACATAAATTGAAGACCAAAATTTATTTAAAAATATGACCCTATTATGACTTGATGATTATAGAACTCCTGTACATATATATCATATAAATTTTAAGTGTTGGATATGTGGCTCGCCTTCTGCCAACGCCAATATGATCGCTTATTTAAGGCGAATAAAGGTGGTCAGAGAAATCAAACCTTATCAACAAAATATAAAACATGTTTTTTATTTGCAAAGTTCATTTCAATAAATATCCAAAAAATTCAAACACATTCAAATGCTGAGATTGCTTGTAGCTATTCATTTGGATGCCTATTCAACAAAATTTGGAATATGATGAGTTTTTCACATTGTAGTTGATTCTACTTAAAGTTTTATTGCATCAAATTGTTATCCTTCCCAAACATAGCTAGACAACATGAATTGAAACAACAGGCTAGAAAAGGCGAAAACAACAAAGACAAAAAGTTGGAAACTGTAATGATGTTGGTCTGCTTCCTCTTTGTCTTTTTAAATTACATCGGAGATAATGAAAAGAAACAGTCCAGCTTAAGCGTGCTCTAAAGACTGATGTTTAAGGTATCTATGCCTTGCAAGTTTTTACATAATATGTTAAATGCATCTAAGAAATTGTAACAGTGAATATTTTAAACCAAAACATTTCAAGCTCTGAGTAACAAAATCTATTTGGTTTAATTTGAGGTAGTTTAATTCAGGAAATATTTACAAATTTACGCACTGCAAAACTCTCAAAGCTAATGGAAACAGAGTAGCACATATAATAGACAAATATTTTATCGAACGACAATAAGAATAGGATAAGTAGTAATGTGGGGAGAGCAAAGGGAATAAATCAAGGAAAGTAGGTATAGCTAGCAGCCATTCAGATTATGGATAGAAAGAGGAAATACAGGCAACCAACCACAGAGCCATTAAAACAAAACCTGCAAGGGAAAATATGCAACCAAGTGTTATTCATGTTGCAAATGGTTGCAATAGAATTAATTGCAAAAACCGTAATAATTGATTTCACCTAGTTGACTAAATAATAATAATAATGAAAAACAACAACGGATAGCGTAATTTTGGAGGATGGCATAAAATGAAATTTTGGGCATTGTGGTCAAGTTTATCGGTGAAGTGGGCGGGCTTCGTGAGAAAATTAATTTAGCGAAGTCAGCAAGTAGCCTGGGGGAGGTAACATCTTGCAAGTTGCCACGTTTCTTAGAGACATTCTTTCTAGCAGTTCACGTGTCTGTCTAAGCATTAACTTTTTGCATGATTTTCTCTCAAAAGCCAGCTGCGCTTAATGGAAAAAGGAGAGAGTTTTCATATTTCCTATTTTTCTTTATACACAAGAAGGTTTGAGGGGATTTTAGCAATGAAACAGAGGTAGAGTACCAAGTTAAAGAGAGGAATGTAACCTGACATCCGAGCAGCTAGCTTTAGGGGCCAAGCTACTCTTTTAATAATCTCCTCTGTGCTGAAGCTTACTCGTCATTTAACTCTGAACAACGCCATTATATAGAGGATGATGTTGTTCATGAAATGCACTTGTGGGTATGTATCGCCCTTTTAATGGTTTTTTTTTTATATATATAAAACATTTTGCCTGTTTATTTCAAATGCAGCTAGGGCCATACCATCAATCATATCAAAGTATGTACAATTTTCAAATCACATAGCTTAGTAATCTAATATCATTTTGTGGAAATATTTAACGACAAACCTCAAACATGTGAATATACAAATTTTAAGGCCCCAATACCTAAAACGTCTATTGTTTCAGTTGTCAAAGGCTTGCATTATTCACTATTGATTCAACATTTTCCTCTTGAATTTAACAGTATTATATATATCTTTAGACTGTTGAGAAAACTCCTCAGATGAGCGCATTGTAGGATGTGTTCTAGAGGGTTTCAATAATTCAAATATTTCGAGACCTTTCTTGTAAAATCCAACTTATGCATATCCTACAATCCTTACTTTTCCGGCATGGTGTTTCATAGACCTTTCCAATAAATTCTTTTTTTTTCATATGCTATTGATTAAATCACTGTCTTCCAGCCGTAAATGCTTGGAAGTGTCAAAAAATCCTTTTTGTGCGAATCTGGCATACATCTCCTTCCATGAGATGAAATCTCTTTAAGGAAGCTAGGTACCCGATCTTCACCAGTGTAGCTCTCTCTGGCTTTTCAGACTCTTTCATTTCTTTAGATCGTTTGTGGGAATTAATCCTTTGTCCCACAGGATTGATGGGCCTTGAATCCTTGGATCTGACGGGAATTTCCATATCATAACACTACTCTTGAACCATAAAATGGTTGTAATCTTTTACCAAACTTGAAGGTGCTAGGCAATATCCTGACTATATGGGCATAATATTGTAAGATGTTTGGGATTCAGTGATGCTTTACCACTGTAATATCGTTCGGAGGTTGATCATGCTCATCACCTAGGTATACTTGTAAGGTAACCTTCACAACATTCCTGCTTGGCCCAAGTACGTGTATTTACATGTATAGATTTGATTACCGTAATATTCGGTGGCCCACTCATATTATTGATTTTATAGGTCATCTCATTGCTAGCATTTGAGATTCGATGTTAGAATCCATTCCGTACATATCACCAAACAAAATTTCTCTATCTTATGTTCCAAAGGAATGTGTGTACCTTGTCCAAGCTTCTTTTGGGGCACGAGCAGTGAGGCTGCTGGAAAAAGATGCGAATTTGGCTTTACATCTGCCAAATGCCTTTTATGCAGTTCTCGGTTAAGACATTTTATGCCTTCCAACAACAAAACAGCAATGGATTTCACAATAAGCACCATTTCCCAAATTATTTCACCTGTTTGACAGACAAATAGAAATTTCCTTTCATTAGACTTTTCTACCCCAAAAATTTATTGCTATGCCCATTCATATCAAGCTCCTGGAAACAGAGTACCAAGCAAAGACCAAAAAGTTTATGAAACGTTTTACTTGCATTAGCTTTTTTTAAATTCGAAGCATTTGGCAAAAATAAATATCTGAATGATAATAATGTGGATCAATGCTAGCGAAGCCTTCATATATCAAAGAATTTTTGATTAAGTTGTTTAATTACATCAAATAGTGCTTGCTCTTTGATAAAACTTTTCAATGGACCAGGATTTATAACTTTCCTTGATATGGCTAACCACATTTCTGTAAAATTGAAATGCAAACAGAAACAAAGTGAAAAGACACCATATTAATTTAACAATCGTGAAAATTATCGGAATTTGTAACTTATAAGTTTCTTTACAATCTGTAACACAAATCAGAATTATATTCCAAGCATATACATTGAGCTTCTTGAACAGACAATACAGATATATGTCTGTAAGTCATACAACATGCAGTCACACTATTGGGTTATAACATCCCTGGGATTCTATGATTATCAAAACATAGAAATCTTGCCTTTGCATCTCACAAAATAGGGTATGCCTCTCTTTGAGAACATATGGTGTGTTAAGTTGAATCACTAATGCAGTCAAAATTTGCACATTACAAAGTAGTTAGTTTTCTCTTATAAAAATCATATTGCACACATATATGTTGCGATTCTTAATGCAATGGTATTTACATGTGTCTACAACTCCTACCATGGGCACTCAATTCTATTGTCACTTCCAACAAACTTCATACAGAGCTGAGAGAGCTCCAGGAAACAATCATCAAGTATGTACATAACTATTGCTCATCCATATCATCTGTTCTGTATGAAAGCAAAGTATCAACTCTACATATCTGCAGAAAGAAAGAAAGAAAATCACTTAACTGAAATCAAGCAATTAGTACAAAACAGAATTGTATAGCATGCATCTTCTACAAAAGTTGCTTGCATAGCATGCATTTAGGTTTGACCTCCAAAAACCCTAAGCAATGGACTAAAACCCTCCCATGCATTCCTCTTTGCACAGAGTTTGACACTCCGTATGGGGTGACACTCCATATGGTGATGCTAGAAAACCTCAAGTTATGAAAAGAGAACATGTGAATTGAGAGACAAATGCACTTACCTTAGTGTCAAAAGAATGCAACTTCACCACTTGAGCATTTTTTATCGCTCTCACATCAGTTTCCAACCAAGTTACTGGTACTGACAAATCCCTATCTGTGTAGGCAAGTACATCAAATGTGCCTGCAGCAAAGAAAATAGCATTAGTTCAATATAGAGCTAGAAGACAAATTAGTAATTGTCTACAATCTTTTAAAATGAGAGCACCTAGCAGATGTTCGTTTGGAGTACCATCTAGATTTGATCTGATTTAATTTAATTAAACTATTAATGTCCACAAGTGAAGAACCAAAAATTTGATTTACTTTAATTGTAAAGTATACTATCTTTAATTCAAATACAAATGTCCACAAGTGAGGAACCAAATATTTGATTTAATTTAACTTAAATATTGTTATTGTTTTTAATTCAAGTAGAGAAGTATATACTATCTTTCCTTTGGGTCAACCTGATGCGGATATGATTGCCATTCAAAGCCTAAGAACCGCTCAAAATGTCAAGACAAAATTGATGAGACGTGTACTTACATGACTCATCAAGACATGGGAGGTAGGTGATGCTAGATGTAATTTGCCGCATGATAGCCTGAATCTCCCTCATTATTTAATTGTCACTCTTCTAGCTAGAGACACTGCAAACAGATAAAAAATTCATATTGCTTTTTTTTCATTATAGAATTCTAACAGCAAAACATAGTCAACAAAAAGAAGTGCTTCTGTGAAGGTTACAAAATGACCAGAAGAGCACAGTGACAGAATATGGTATCACACCCTTTCTGGATGACTTCCTTATCAGTCTCAATATTGAAATTCCATCTTTCAAGCACCTCTGATGAGGCTTTGCTCATTATCACCAGAACAATTCTTTGCAGCTTTCCACACCCCAGCCACTCTGATCAAGACAATTCTAAGAATAAGCAACCAAAACTCGTGAAGATTTCCCACAAGCAGCAGCATGCAAAAGTCCAAGATAGGTGAAAATCCACAAATAATGAGAAACCTATAATTTTGAGTAGAGACCTAGCAAACGACACCCACATGCATTCCAAGAAGAGAAAACAGAAAACAAAAGAAATTCTAAATCCCTTATATTTGATGGTTCACAAGAAAAGAATAAACCCTAAACCCAATATATAATAGTTGAAAGCTAAAGGGCAATCCATGGAAAAAGTGAACCCTACCACATCAAACCTATCATCCAAACCCCATTTCAAGAATAACAATTATCATGCATAAAGCGGCATATAGAAAGCTTATTACCCAAACAGAGAGAAACCCAAAACCCCTCATCCCCAAGATTGTCCAGAAAACGTCAAATCAAAATATGAGAAATTCTCAACAAATTCCGTAAAATTTTTGAAGAATAACAACACATCTCAAACCCAAACCATGTAGTTTTTCAAATCTCAATGGAAAACAACCTAAACCCAAGCATTCCCAAACCAAATGAACATCAAATTTCAAAACAATAGAGAAAGATTAAGGAGTAATCCTAAACCCTTAACCCCAATGTTGCCCACCTGCTAGTTGAGAAGTTATGGAGGCAATGTAAGCCTTGACTTCTTCGTCCTGTATCAGTAGCATGGGAATGCCATATTTCCTGACCTTGCTGAATTGCTCTTTAGGATAAATGCCTCGGTTGTACAGAATACTGTAAAAACCCAGAAAAGTCAAAAATCGTAAATGGGTTTCCATAACTGTCCTTCACAAGATGTTTTAAAAGGTAAAAGACAAAATAGAAGTGCATGAAGGAATGCATACCTGTTGGCTGCATGTTGTCCATTCAGGGAACAAAAATTAATGCAATCAGCAAGATTGAGAGGCATTCATCCAGGAAATTAATTACCATACATAATCTATTTAAAAAAGTAGCAAATTGGATTTGTGGAAGCCATGATGGAGTAATTTAAAGGCTTGTTAGAGGTAAGTTACCAAAGAACTCGCTGACAATGGTTGTTGAGCCCTTGAGAGTGATAATGTCCCTGGCAATGCGTGCACAACTCATCACGTGGCTTAATAAACTGCATACGTTGTTTCTTGTTTAGGATATGTAAAAAATCTAACGAGGCAGAGCAGGATAGACAAGGGCTTTAAATAAATAGTGAGAACCTTTAACGGCTATTTCCACCGCTCCTCTCATTTTAAATTATATATCTTTTAAGTTCATTATTAATCCAGTAGTTTATTAGATTGGATTCACAGTTAATATAGCATGGCATTGAGAATTTAAATCCATGTATTCTTTAACACGGGGTTTCACCCTTCAAAAATCAGACCACATTTTGTTTTTGAACAAAAAAAAAAGTAAAATGCTTCATACATAGGCATAGAGAAAATATTCAAACCCCCGCAAGGAAATAAAAGTAAAAATGACGGGCAGAGGTGACTGCAAAAAGAAAAACAAACACAAAACAGTTAGTGAAAACAATGATGGTTGTCATAAAAATATATTAAAAACCCTGCATTTATAAACCTTACCCTACCCTCCATAAAATAAAAGTAAACACAGTAGTGGCAGGCACCTAGTGCAGGAAGCTTGTTGCATTGGAGGGAGTCATCTAGAGCAGTAGCAGAGCCGAAGCTACTCTGCAACTACAACATTTCCTGCACTGTAAGCAGAATAAAAAAACAACATGCACAAAGTAATAGCCATGCATAGCAAGTGGCTTAAATCTATATTAAATGACCAAAGTACCCTGGCCATGCGTGGCCACCAAGCCATTCCAGCGCCTTCACCTCCAGCCAGATGCCATTTAATGCATTTAATTTGCATTCATGGATTACGCACCTCTAGCCGCTAGTTTTATAAACTATGCCTTTGCTTAAATTTATTTAATCAATTTATATGTCAGATTTTCGAAATTTTTAAAACTAAAATGATTTATAAAGCTACTCTAAAAATAGATAAATAGATAAATGCTAATTTTCCAATATAAAAATAGCTCTCAAATTCAAACTATACAAAAATGAGTAATATGTTAAATGCCTAAATGTGATTCAATTTATGTTAAGTTCGAGAAAAGCATTCCGTGTGAATGCATAAGTATTCCCACCCGCAAGTGAACTAATAATTTTAAAATAAATATCTATGACCTCCATCATATCACCTTGTCATAGATGAAATAACAAACTAAAAATTAAAAAGAAATATGTAAGATGAAGGAAATGACTTTATATTGAATATTTAAATATGAAATGCACATTACCCATTTGTGAGACATAAAAAACCACCTAGTATTGTAAGATAAAATTTATGGGAGTCACAAATAAATTTTGTAGATTAGGCGAGAGTAACAAATATATAAACCAGATTTCTTTTGGTAGACTCCTCAAAATATCAAATTTTTAATATTAAAAAATATTTATTGCAAATTTCATCACAGATATACCTATATAATATGTGTGTATTGGTAACCATCCTTTTCTCATTGCCGTATGACAATCCTTCGTTGTTTCAGTCCAGCACGCTGTGCAGAAATTCAGAGTCATAGTGAACACGGATGCCTTTTGACGGTACCGTTTAGGCAGTGGAAGATCAGCTGACTGAAAGAGACGCGGGTAAGAAGGGCACCCTTTCTTTTGAATCTTGTTTTGGGTCTATTCTTTCCTCATACTTATCGTGTGCATTCACGGCAGAAAGATGTAAATTGAAGAAAATTCATTGCCGTAGGACATTGGTTTGGACGAGTACATCAAGCAAACCTACCATGACAGTGGAAAAGATGATGTGCATATTGTATGGATAATATTCAGCCCTGTAGTATTCATTTCCCTCAATTCTACCATGATAGTTTCTTTAATTGGTTGTAAATCGATACGACTGTCCGCGTGAATAATAATGACGACGGGTGATGAACGGCTCTACTTAGCTGTCTCAATGATAGAAGAAAGAAAATGATACGAAAATAGTGTTTTATCTGGTAGTTTTTGAGTCAATTGTACTTATTTATATTTTAGTAGCAATGATTTTCAGGAATTTAAATGTATGAAAAGTATATTTTACTTGATATTTATTATTATTTCTTTGATATTTAATAGAGTGAAATATTGAAAATTATCTTATTTATCTTGTAAACGTATTAGTGTAGGAATTGTTTTTCTATCTATCTTAATTTCATGAAGTTAGATTTTAAAATGTTAGTTTTCTTTTTGAACAAGGGAGAAATTATCATCTATATTTTTATGGATAAAGTAGGAACTCAAACCACCAAGACCAAGTAAAAACTAAACCATCAATGTCAAAGTGAAGTAAGCTAGGAAAAAACATTAATGAAATAAAATATATATCATTCATAAAGGGAAAATATGATCTTGTTTCTCCAATATTAATGACTTAGTGTAATGGATTCAAGACACAAGGAAATATAACCTAGTTATATAAGGATACATTACACATTTCAACTCATATAGGAGTAGATTATACGATAAAATCCACATGATTACTCATAGGTTTCCAAAGAAAATATCTAAAAATATACCAAACCACAACCTTAAAGTTCTTTGAAATCACTCCTTTCTACATGTTTCCATTCTCAGCACATAAAAATTAAACCTTTCTACAACTCTCCATACAAGAAAATGTAGATACCAAGGTTTTTCTCAAAACTTATGTCATCCAATTATCAAAGAACTTTGTAAAGGGTAGATTATGCAAAGAAATGTAAATGGAAAAAATTTCAATATTCGTTAACATTTTATTCATTCTCTAAAATAGACTATGTAGAAACATTAGGGATGAAGGATAAAAATGAAGTGGTCTCACTTTCCTCACCAATTTCTTTAACCTTTGCTCGGAAAAGCATATCCATAAACAACCTCAAACTCATCTCCTTCTAATATTTCTACTCTATCATCATTTACCAATGTTTTGTTACCTTAGGTCAAAACCTCCTAATTCCATGTGCTCCTTTTTACCATTGAAACTTGGTCAAAAGTGCACTCATAGAACAACATGAGTTGTAGTCTTAAGAAATAAACAAACCTCATTTTTGTAAGATCTAAAAATTTGAAAATGATGATAAATAATGGTTGTATTTAATAAAAAACTATATTTTAAATTGTACATATGCAAGAAATGAAATATTGATATATATATTGATATATATATATATAGTTACATAGAGAAAATATAACTCAAGAAAATTAATATTTTTTTAATCAAATTAGTTAATATGAAATCTAAATTAGAATAAATATAAAATAAAATCAAAATTTGTGTCTACGAATATTTTTATTTTTTTAAAGTATATTGAGAAATGCACACATTCCTTTTAAAAATTGACACAAATTTGATTTAACAAAAATAAGGAGGTAGCTATAGAGACTAATTTGTTTGATTACCTTATAAAGATAACCATTTTTTCATAGTAATGATGAAGCTCCTACATATCATTTCAAATTTCATATTGTTGTAGTGAATTTGTTGGAATAGAGGAATGATCCAATTCCCACATGTGAATGGTTTCCAAACATAAATTCTAGACAAAAAATACATGTACGAGTTTTTTTTTTTTTTTTAAAGATAAATATTAAATCTTTACCCTATACATATAATTAAACCTCCATATTGATTTTCAACGATGATTACAACACCAACAAACCACTAGAAATAGACATGCAAAAGATCTTTCAGAAAGAGTTAATTTCTAGTTTAATTTGCATTTATTAATGATTTTTTTTTAAGATAATGCATTTTGTGCTAGGAATTAGGAAAGGGAGGTCCAAAAATGTGCTTCTATATAATTTTTCAATACTCAGTTGAACTTTGTGTGTGCTTTCACAATTTACATTCATATTTATAAGATAGTGTCAACTCTGACATCTAATAAAATTCTTTTATTGTTCATACTCAAATAGATATCCACATCCTATTCCAAAACTTTGAAAACAATATACTTATAGACAAATCAAATACAATATACATATACATAAATATTAAAAAATAATTTAATTTTTATCAAATATAATTTAATTGATCATTTTTTAATTTAATTTTGAAAAATAAATATCATTGTATGATGAAACCCTCGTTGAATCATCTCAATGTTAAAACGGCCATGAATTAACTCATCACCAGCCTTTTCATACAATAAATGAAATGACAAATTAAAAAATATATATTTAAGATGAAGGAAATGACGTTTATATTGAATATAAAAAGGAGTGAAATTTCAAATATGTGCGTTACCCAATTGCAAGACATAGAAAACCACCTAGTATTGTATGATAAAATTTGCCTCAGTCACAAATAAAGTTTATATATTCGGCGAGAGTAACAAATAGTTCAAAATATAATATTTTTAATATTAAAAAATGCTCATTATAAATTTCATCACAGTAGGACAATCCTTTGTCGGTTCAGTCCAGCACGCGGAGAAGAGTTGAGTGAATGAGACGTGGGTAAGAATGGCGGCCCCAGTGGAGTCCCTGCTTCTTTATTTTTTCCTTTGTTTGAATCTTGTTGTTTTGGCTCTATTCTTTCTTCGTACTTGTCGTGTGCATTCATGACAGAAAAATGTAAGATAAAAATTGATAGCCGTGGGACATGGGTTTGGACGAGACAATTCAGAGTCGTAGCGGACAGGGGTGGCTTTGGACGACACCATTTTGGCGGTGGAAGAGATGAGGTGCAGATTGTATGGATAATATTTCACGCAAACCCACCATGTCAGTTTCTTTTATTGGTTGTAAGCCGATACGACTGTGACTGTCCGCGTGAATAACAATGAAAAAACAAAACAGCAGTCAAGGACGACGGGTGATGGACGGCTCTAGCTGTCTCAATGATATAAGAAGGAAAATCATATAAGAACTTGGTTTACTATCCTCAAGGAAGAGATAAACTAGTTAACTATGCAACTACAACAAACTATCACTAATTTATACATAATTAAAACTTATACACAAAAATAGAGAACATGAGAGCAGAAAGCAGAGATAGATGAACTTGGAATTCAAATTTGAGCTCAAATATTTGGTTATGCTATAGTATAATATCTCTATAAATTATTAGTGCATGACCAAAGGAGAAAATACTTAGAGGATTGAATTGTAACTATATTGATGTTGTTGAATAATACATTGAGTCTCATTTTGTTGTTTATTTTTCTCAAAATGGGTTTCTTGGGATATATGGTGTTTAATGTGTTTATTTAATTGATTAATAGTATTTACATCACAAATTATTTTTATTTCTCTCCTCATATACTAGTATAGGAACCATTTTTATCTACATGCCTCTTTGTCTTCCAGCACTCCACAATTGCTCGTACACTTTCATAGTCTTACATGAAAGATTTCTAATGCCTTCAACTCACTTTGTTCAAGAATCCTAACATTGAAATTCTCATTGCTCAAATGCTCAAATTCGCATCACACACATCACTCACATCAATCTTGCATCTATCTGGATTCTTTCTTCTTTCATACCTCATCTCACCACAACATTGGATACATATTTATATCAACCTTAAACTCAAAAACCTTCTCCAATGTTGGCAACTAGTCGTTATACATACAAATTCAAAATAGATCGATATCTAAACATTCCCATGGTGGATAGGAATGAAAGTTGACCTACATAAATCCTTAATTAGGGACCAAATAAATGACCTACATAAATCCTTAATTAGGGACCAAATAAATCCCAACACACTTCAACATGCTTCTACAAGCCTCACATGTACTGTTAAACACAAGGTTGTCCAACACTCGTGCAAAAAACCATAAACTTTAAGTACACACTTCCTTTATTCAATTTGAAAATTCTTAACAACATAATCTAGTTGAAAACGATCCAGAATAATCCATTAACTACTTAAGATTCATCAAACACTACATCCAAGTTCATATCATGCAAACACTTCAACTCAAAACAACTAGTAACCCTTATTTGCATACTGATAAATGAAATCCACTCTGTACTACACCAAATCAAATAAAAACTTGAATACAAAAAGATACAAGCATTATAAGAAACTTCCCAAATCTGCACAACCTAAAGCCAAACAACAAAGAAATGCAAAGTAAATACATTTCTCGCAGACCACATAAAACATCACTAAACAACTAGTTCACACACTAGTGAAAATATCTTGCATAGTACAACGATCCGAAAAACCAAATTATAAATATAGCAACCTCTAACAACCTTGAATATGTAAGATCTACACACAAGCATAGCATCAACACAGAATAAACATAGAGCACATTGCTAGAGCACATTATGAACACTTGCACAACAAATTTTACTTTGTTTATCAAATATTCTCAAAAGCACTTGGGAACCGAGTACCAAAGACATCATCTTGATTCATTACTTCATTCCAACTCATCTTCAAACTTTGCAACAAAAGGATAGCTCCATGTACTCACAACATTTCCTCAAGATCTCAACTATACATGCACAATTTGTTTTCCTCTTTTTCACAATTTTCTCAATATTCTCGACATCTTCATCCCATAGTTGACATCAATGACAACACCAATTAGTAGACTTACTATTGACATCAATGACAACACCTTCATACTTGCAACACTTTTTTAACCAATTTTAGTGACGATGTAAGGGATTCAAGACACGAAGTGATAAAACCTAGTTATATATGTTGCAAGAGTTTTTCCCTTGGTCTCCTTGTGTTGTGCAGTGTGGAACTTAGGTTTGTGACATGGCTTAAACACCTCCTATGGATCTTAGATCTTGTATAAATCTAGCAGTTGTATCGGGCATTAATAGGTCAATCTTTTGGTGCAACAACAATCACCTATGCAACAACTAGTATATATTCCAAGGTCACAAGTTCAAACCCATCACTTGTGTTGGGGGGGATTGTTACAAGAGTTTCGCCCTTGGTCTCCTTGTGCTATGCAACATGACACTTGGGTTCATGACATGGCTTATCCACCTCTTGTGGATCTTGGATCTTGTATAAATCTGGCGATTGTATTGAGCAGTAACAGGTCGATCTTTTGGTGCAATGACAATTGCCTATGCAACAATATAAGGGTACACTAAATATCTCAAGTCACATGGGAGTAGATTGTAAGAAAAATTCCACATGATTATCCATAGGTTTCCAAGGAAAATATATAAAAATATAATAAGCCGGAGCCATAAAATTCTTTGAAATCACTCTTTTCTACATGTTCACATTCTTAGTACATAAATATTAAACCCTTCTACAACGCTCTATAGATGGAAATGTAGATACCAAGGTTTCTCTCCAAGCTTATGTTATCCAATTATCAAATAACTTTGTAGAGGGTAGAGTATCCAAAAAATGTAAACCCAAAAACAAAACTCCAATATTTTTTAACCTTTTTATTCATTCCCTAAAATAGACTACATAGAAACATTAGGGATGAAATATAACAATGAAGTGGCCTAACTTTCCTCACCAATTTATTTAATCTTTTATTGGAAAAAATTTCCATTTCCATAAACAAACTCAAACTCATCTCTTAATATTTCTACTCTATCATCATTTACCAATGCTTTGTTACCTTAGGTCAACACCTCCTAATTCCATGTGCCCTTTTCTCCATTGCAACTTGGTGAAACATGCACTCATGGAACAACATGAGTTGTAGTGTTAAAAAATAAACAAACCTCATTTTTATAATATCTAAAAATTTAAAAATGATGATAAATCATGGTTGCATAATAAAACACTTAACTTAAATTGTACATATGCAAGAAATGAAATATCAAGATCATATGCATTTGTTGTTAAAGAGACAAAATATAACTCAAGAAAATTAACATTGTTTTCACATTATCTAATATTACATCCAAATTAAAATAAATATAAAATAAACCCAATATTTATGTCCATAATTTTTTTAGATTTTTCAAAGTGCATTAAGAAATGGACACATTCATTTTAAAAATCAACGCAAATTTGATATAGCAACAATAAGGAGGTAGCTATAGAGACTAATTTCTTTGATTACCTTATAAAGATAACCAAATTTTCATAGTAATGATGAAGCTCCTTCATATCACTTCAAATTTCATATTGTTGTAGTGAATTTGATGGAATGGAGGAATGATCCAATTCCTACATGTGAATGGTTTTCATACATAAATTCTAGAAAAAAAATCACATGTATGAGTTTTTTTTTTAAAGTGATATAAAATCTTTGCCCTATGCATACAATTAAACCCCCATTTTGATTTTCAATGATGATTACAATGCCAAAAAACCACTAGAAATAGACACGAAAAAGATCTCTCAGATAGAGCTAAGCATCATGGAATCAAAGAAAAATTAAACACAATCTTACTCTCCAATTTAATTTTCATTTATTAGTATTGGTGGAACCCTAAATTTTCATTGTCCCACTAGTTCCATGGTCAAGCCTATGACTGATTCTTCCTTGAAACATTAGCATTTAGGGTTTTTATTTCCCTGATTCACTTATACCCTTGATCCTTCTATTGGCTTGTGTTCGCTCATTGACCAGTTGCATTAGGCCACAGGTTAACTAATTGGAATTTTATGGCCTTCACTATTATCATTTTAACCGGCCCCAACATTCAGGTCACCCATTGAGCCTAGTAAGTCCCCCTTTTAAGAACATCTTTTACCCATGTGCCTTTTGGAAAAACTTATGCCTACCACTGGCAGTTCATCACACATAATGCATTCTTGTGAGATCGCCTGTGCCCATCCCGCACTGAGCCATGGATATTCTATCTTACTACCTGAGCTTCATCGCCCGTTGGGTGTTGCAATCTCACCGTTGGAAGAAAACCCACGATGAGCGATGTGGTTAAGCTTTTTAACCCATGGTTAACCCTAGTACTATCGCTGGTTGTATGGTGCAGTCTAATGATGAATATGCAACTGCTAATGGGTGAGTTTCTCCCCATCGTGCGGGATCAAGGCATCGCTTATTAGAGCTGCCTGAAAGGGAATTGAATGAGCGATGAGCGATGTAAGGATCTTTGGCTAGGATCCTTATGTGATCCAAATCAATGGCTAATGTTTCATCACTGGCTCTACTGCCATCGCTTGATGGAATCCCAAAACAAAACTTGAAGGCACGATGGGCAATGTGATTCGGTTTGTGGCCAAGATCATCCCACGATCATCAGGATCGACATCAAGCAGGTTAAGGATGATAAAGCAAGGATATGGATAGGTATGTGGCAGTTTTTAAGTACTTCCTCACTGTTTTTAAGTATGATCAATAAAGCAAGTGGTGATCCTTAATGAACCTCATTGATTGAGTTTTAAATATTGGACAATCAATGACTGAGATTCAACATGCAATGATTATTTTTTTCTCACACAAGCAAGCCAGGATGGCCATTAATTGCAACGAGCCTCCAATTCCTCTATTTAATGAGAATTTTTTGAAGCTTGTTCGATCATTTGTAAATTATCAAGGCACATAATTGATTGACCATTGCGAGTACTAGAGGAAAAAATTTAGAGTATTGAACAAGGTGTTGTAGAGGTGGCTGTGAGGTATCTTTTGGTACATAAGTGTGAATACATGCATATTGTATTGTTGGTGTAGTTCAATAGTATTTTGTGTCTAGTGCTTTTGGGGTTTTTATTGTTTGTGTGTGGGAATTCTTTGAAAGTTGTGGTTAGTGTCTCTTCCTGTACAATTAGCTTTGGCTAGTATTGTATTTTGGAAATATGAGTGAGCTAGGTACTCCCATTATGCCGGTCTAAAGGTCCAAAAGGTTAAATATGCAGGAACCAGTTGCATATGTGCCTGAGGAAAAACCTATTGTGGTATAAACACCAATTATCCCAAAAGGCAAGAGGAGTGTGCATAGGAAGGTTGAGAAAATCACTGTCAAGAGTACCTACAGTCTTAGAAATAAGACTAGTTCAGAAGAATTAGTAAAATTTGGAGGAAAAGGGCCTATTGAGTTTGTGAAAGAATTAACAAGGCTGAGTACGAGTCCTAAGGTTTGTTGAAAGAAGCCTAGTGCTCCTATTCTAGTTTCTGATAATTCCTCAAGTGAGGAGGGAGGAGCCAGCCTTGACTCTGGCCATTGCTCTATTTCTCTTGTGCGTTATGATGACTCAGATGTTGAGATAATTGTTGCAACTCCACTCTCTATCAAAAATATCAGTGAGGGTGTTTACTCAATAGCTGACAAGGCCGGGTAACACTCGTGTTCTCTTTTCAATGGTGTTTGGTTTTTGGGGTGTTGTGGTGACTCGACTTCCATGTGGCTAATTTGTTGGTTTGTGTTGTTGATAATGATGGTGGTTTCTCTGGTATTGGTGAATATGCCAATATTGATGATGCCTTTTGAAAGGCTTGTGTGGCTTCTTCAACCAATGGCTTGGTGCTTTTTTGCCTTTTTTCTTTCTCGTGGTGAAGGAATGATTGAAATATAACTATTTGGGAACTAACCCTAGTGAAATGAAATTAATTGCAAAATTATTATGAAATTTAACTATAATGAGCATGGTGCTTATTGTTCCCTTAATCTATAAAATGGATTTCAAGGCTCATTACAGTGGTCAAAATTTTGAGTCTAGTATGGTCTAGGTAAAATTTGAATACAAAAAGCAAATGTAAATGCAGAAAGCTTGATGAATCTATTGAGAAATTATCTTGGGTATAGGTTGTATATGTAATAGTCTTAAATAGTCTTACACAAATTACTGATATCGAAGAAATATAAATTCCAAAGCATGTACTCTCGTTTTGTACACTTTTGTAGATCATAAATGAAATTATCAAAGAACTTTTTTGTTTATTGTCAATGGTTTAATTGAATGTATGGCTTTATTTCTTTGCTTTAACTCAAAGGGTTAATTAAAATTCTTGAGGAAAGTCATAGGTCTGTGAGAATTTGCAAGGATTTGATAAGAAGTGATGTTTTGGATGTTGTGAGTTTTTGTATTGCAAGGCATTACAAAGATAGTCCATTTATTTCAGAATTAAATAATCTATGTATTACTAAGTATTTCATATTTGACTCCATTTACCCTATTGATGAGACACTGGCCTGTTTATCAAGAATTTGTGCAATCAAATAAATAAGTAGTATGCCTATCCATGGATTCAAAATAAGAACAATACTTATTAAAATTTAAAATCTTGTCAATTCTGAATTGTTAGTTTGAAGTACACCCTTGTTCCTATCATATAGACAATTATTTAATAAAAAACCTACCAAATATTTGGTGAATTATGTTTATTTTCCTGCAATAGGAATCCTTTTGCGCAGAAGTGTTCTCCATTTTAACAAAATTGAAATGAACACAATCAAGAAATACCTTCCTTGGTCCCATAGAACCTAAAGTGTAGGAGTAAAGACTTTAAAATCCTTTACTCATTGTGTTGACCACTACCCTAGGGATGTCTTGAACATAAGGGTTGGCTATCCTTTAGAGAGTTCCAAGGTTCAACTGGAAAAAACACCAACAAGTATGATGAATTTATTTGAAGATAATGCATTTTGTGTTAGGAATTTAATGTGCTTCTATATAATTTTTCAATATTCAATTGAACTTTGTGTGTGCTTTCACAGTTTGCATTCATGTCTATAAGATAGTGTCAACTATGGGATCTGATTAAATTCTTTGATTGTTTATACTCAAATAGATATCCACATCTTATTCCAAAACTTTGAATACGATATGCTTATAGACAAATTAAATACAATTTGCATATACATAAATATTAAAAAAATAGTTTAACTTTTGCCAAATATAATTTAATTAATCATTTTTTTTAATTTAATTTTTAAAAATAAATATCCATTGTATGATGAAACCCTCATATCATATCACCTCAATGTTAAAATGGTCACAAATTAACTCATCACCAATTTTTTCATGCAATAGATGAAATGACAAATTTGAAAAGAAATATTTAAGATGGAAGAAATGACGTCTATATTGAATATTTAAAGATGGATTTAAAGTTTCAAATATGTACATTAATCATTTGCAAGACATAAAAAAATCACCTAAGAGAAAGGACCCAATAGTTTAGCATGTTTCAATAGTTGTGATAATAGTTATAAGATAAAATTTGTGAGACAAATAAAGATTATATATCAGACGAGAGTAACAAATAGATGTTAAGTAAATTTCTACTGCTAACAAATAGTTCAAAATATCATATTTAAAATTAATATTAAAAAATGTTTATTACAAATTTCATCAGAGTATGACAATCTTTTGTTGGTTCAGTCCAACACACACAAAAGAGATGACTGAATGAAACGTGGGTAAGAATTGTGGTCCCTGGTTCTTTATTTTTTCCTTTCTTTGAATCTTCTTGTTTCGGCTCTTTTCTTTCTTCGTACTTGTGTGCATTCATGATAGAAGTACGATAAAATTGATTACCGTATGACATGGGTTGGGACGAGCACATCGGGCAAACAGGGGTGCCTTTGAACAACACCATTTTGGCCGTGGGAAGAGATGAGGTGCATATTGTATGGATAATATTCATTTATTGTGACTGTTCACGTGAATAATAATAAAAGAAGAAAACAGCAGTAGAAGGACGACGGGTGATAGGTAGCTCTCCGAACTGTAGTGTTTTGGGTCAATTAAAATGATATTGGAATTTATCTTATTTATGTATTATTTTGATTCAAATGTATTTAATTATTGAGTTTCTTTAAAAATCAAGAACATTTGACTTTTGTTTAAAGATAAAACTTACTAAATCATTTAAGAAAAATATAATACAAAATTTTAGGTCATGTTTATATTTGTGGAGCATCGAACCTTTATGTGCCCATTTAGTACCTCGTCGTGATGAACAAGGAAGACTACATTTCAAAAATGCTTTCTCTTCTTTCCGATTCAAATAGCTATAAAATCTTGCCTCGCAACCCTTGTACCAAAATTCTCAAATCTGTCAAATCGGCTGTTTCATCCTCATCTTTTGACGAGTCAACCAAAAAGCGTCTTCTTCCCCATAAAGAAATAACCCCTCGCATTTATGGGTTGCCCAAAATCCACAAAGTTGGTATTCCTCTAAGACCCATTGTCGACACCATAGGGTCACCAACTTATAATCTGGCTTCCTTCCTTTCCAAGCTTCTCACTCCTCTTGTAGGGAAGTCTTCGTCCTTCATAAAAAACTCTAACCATTTTGTCCATTTCATCAAAGATCAAAAGTTAGAAAGTAATGACCTCCTCGTGAGCTTTGATGTGGTCTCTCTTTTCACCAAGGTCCCCATCCCTGATGCGATTGCTATTGTTAGGCGTAAGACCAATGATGAAGTCGCCGCCTTGGTTGAACTTTGCTTAAGGTCTACTTTTTTCTCCTTTCAAGGAGTCATCTATGAGCAAGTTGACGGTGTCGCTATGGGCTCACCCCTCTCCCCTATCATTGCCAACCTTTTCATGGAGCATTTCGAAGACTTAGCTCTTAACTCTTTCCCTCTTAAGCCTACGTGGTGGAAACGCTATGTGGATGATACTAATGTTTGTTGGCCACATGGCTTGGATAAGTTAGAGGAATTCCATGCCCACCTCAATAGCTTGTTTCCCAGCATTTCTTTCACCAAGGAAATTGAATCTAACAAGCAACTTCCTTTCCTTGACATTCTGCTTCTTAAGAAACCTGATGGATCCATTGGCCGTAGTGTCTTCCGTAAGGCCACCCACATGGATCTTTACCTCCATTCTTCTTCTCATCACCATCCCAGTCAAAAAAGTGGGGTCCTCAAAACCTTAGCCTTACGAGCCTATCAAATTTGTGATGGGGATCACTTACCCCTTGAGTTAACCCATCTTCGTCAAGTTTTCAAATTGAATGGGTACTCTAGTAAGCAAATTTCTAGAGCCTTCAACCATGCCAAGGCAAGCATTCACCCCTCAGCCAAGCCTCCCCCTTCTTCGGAGCTCCATGTGGCCTCCCTTCCTTATATTGATGCGTTATCCCAAAAAATCTCAAAAATCCTCCATAAAAAAGGCCTTCATTGTGCTTTCAAACCCATCTCCACGTTGAGAACTCGCTTCCCTTCCCTTAAAGACTCTAAGGACCTCTTTCTTGATTCAGGTGTCTATAAGGTTGTTTGTTCTTGCGGTGTTCCGTATATAGGGGAAACAGGTCGTTCCTTTAGCACAAGAATCAAAGAGCATTGTGCAGATATCAGACATGAGCGTGTTCTCAAATCTGCCCTAGTAGATCACTCCTCTGCTTATAAACACCACATTTGTCTTGAAAATACTCAAATCTTATTCAAAGAGGACAACTTCTTTAAAAGAAAGCTCAAGGAAGCCATCGAAATCAACAATCACCCCCCCTCGTGATGAGGGGTGGAAGTTGAGCCAATCTTGGCATCCCCTGTTATCTAACCTAAGGTCTCACCATCTTCCCTCCTCTAGGTAATTTCCCCCCTTTTTCCGCTCCTTTCCCTCTCTC
>VDFB02070238.1:0-62959 GCA_007258455.2 Sequoia sempervirens | reverse complement strand
CCATACGGACGTGTTGGAATAGTCCGTTTGCTTGTAGGAGTTGTAGAATGAAAGTTGCACCACTTCGCAACTTTACACTGCTTGCATCTGGCAACTTTTCCCTCATCTGAAAAGTCATCACCATTGGAAAACGCTTCCGAGATAGCAAAAACCGAGAGAGGTTTTCGTAGATCTGGAATTTCTTGTAATATCTTTGTTGTAATCTCTATAAATTTGTTGCAATATCTTTGTTGTAATCTCTAGAATATCTCTTCAAACAGCAAGTAGCAAAGAGGCGTGCAAAGTAGCAAACAACATTATGATAGCTAGGGAAGAGTGAATTTTATTGTAGTAGTATGGTGCACTATCATCAACAAAAAGGGCACACTATTCCTCAACAAAAAGGTGAAATTGCTAAGGTCAACAAATACACTAGGGCCTATTGTCCTATCTTCTTGGACTTGTTCTTGAGCCAAGTGACTATTAACAAAAGAATGCATAAGTTATTCTTAAGAGGGTTGATGGTGTAAACTTTCTATTTTGACCCTCATTTATGGGATTTATTTTACACTGATGGGTTAATCTTGCTTAGGTGGTGAGTTGGTAGTTAGAGAGGTAGTTGTCCCTCAAAGGTTGTTATGAATTTTGGACAAACCTTTTCCATCTAATTTCACAATTCGGTTTGCTCTATTTTTTTTAATCCTCATCATTTGATCTATGCAAGTACATCTTTGAGCTTGCAATTTTGTGTGATAATGTAATTAGCATTTCGTTAAATTTTATAACTTGATTTTCATTTATTTTTCTTTTATATTTTAATATAAATAAAAATTCAACAACAAATAAAATAGAATAAAAAATTAATGAATCAAACATTCCAAAGACACAAAGATAGCTTGAAGAGATGAAACTCCCTCCCTCTATATAAAATTATAAATGCAAAAATAACTATAACAAATAGGATATTGAACCAATGAAATTTACGCACATTACCCACAAAGCCTCCAAAGGACACATTCTATGAGCCAAGAAAATCATGATGGTTTATCGCCAACTATTTTTTTGGTTGAAGCTATACTTTTTGGGTACATGTATTATTCAATGGAGCCTACTATTATAAATTATCACATAGAGAATTAAAGTGGTTCTTTGTGTTCTATTCAAAGAACAATAAGTTATTGTATGTTTTTTGTTTGTACTCTTATTATTATATTACAAGAAATTAGCATATCTTGAGAAAAGATACCAAGTAACTTATAAAAACCATGGATTTTTCTTTCCTTCCAAGCTACTTATTATTTTTTATAATAAGATGTATACAAGAGTGTATTGTAAATTAGAAGCAACTTCTAGATAAATTTGTAGGAATGTTGGAAAGTTCAAATAGTGCAAAATTATTATATTGACAAACTAAATTTGATTACATTTTGTAAATTGCAAAATCATTGTATAATATGTTTACAACATTCACATGTCTTAATAGTTAGTACACAGAGTAAGTATTGAATATAAGACTACTATTAGATATTTTAATTACTATACCCAACATTGTTTCATAATCATTTAATTCATATTCTAAATTATATATTGCTCCCTTCTCCTTTGGGTATGCCACATTGTACTATACCATATACGCTGCATTTTGAATAATGTTTTAGTCAAATTTGAAAGTAGTAACTGGGGTAACGAAATAAATAAAGGAAAGATTGCAAATTATGTTTGTTTACTTGCTCCTCTTGTTCAACCTGATAGTGAGTGACTAATTTGTGTGCTCTTGTGTTCTTGTGATTTTGTTTTTGCATGGGTTAATTAATTTAATTTGAAAGTCTAGGTATGTGTTAGCCTAGGTCTATGCTTTATCAACGTTAAGTGGCAGAAGGAGAGGTCTTTTATAGAGCATCAGCCAAAACATGCACCTAACTGGAATGTGAGTTAGCGACATGAGGCTTTTGAAAGTGTGCCTAGCAGTCATGAAGCAGTGAGCAGCAGGTAAAAATGGTGCCTGGGAGGATCTAAAATGATGTTTTGAGTGGCATGATGGATGAGAATAGGCACCTAGACTGACAAGACTAACTGAAATTGGTGCCTAGCATTTATTTGACTGAGCTAAAAGGCAAGTACATCAAGGATAGGTGCTTGGAGTGGATGTTTATGCAATGTGAAGCAATGGTTTGAGTTTGAAAGATGTGTAATGCAATGTAATCAATAATATGAATAAATTTTTAATTATTATTTATATACTATGAAGTAATTGCATAATTGCTTATGTTGACTTTGTAAAAACTATATTGTAATTGAAATTTTTTCATCTATCAGCATCTAGTTGTTACTTATGCAATTTGAGGTAATGCTTTGAGTTTGAAAGATGTGCAATGCAATGTAATCAGCAATATGAATAAACAACATAATATAACCATTCTTTTTATGCTATTGTACATCAAGATATTTAACCATTGCTCACTTGATTAAAATTTCAAAGAGTTTAATTATGCACATGAGGAGGCAATTAAATTTCATTTGTCAACTTCTATATATGAAATTATCCAATAATCAAGTGTATGTCCATATACAAAAAAATTGCATCAACGCCTAACTCAAACAAAATTTTGCATAATATGTGGCATATGCCATCTCGTAACTATTCAATATTTACATGCCAAAATGTCTATCTCATTCTAAACTACTGGTGGATCATCAAATGGAGCCTCCTTTGAAGCACTCGTCACTGGCTGTAGTTGCACAAGAAAAAAAGTCAAACCACAATTGAGATTAGTTATACTATATAATTTAAAATCAATAATTAACATCAAAATCAATATACATTAAATTATAATTAAACTCTCTAAAAATTGTAATCTTGATTGCCTTGGAAATATCCGGCCTCTTCAGGGTCGAGTTCTAGGAATATGTCCCTCTCTAAAGAACCTGTAATTCTCAAACCGCTCTTTGTAATTTCAATCTATATATAGGTGAACAAAACATAAACTCCGATCCAAGTTAGCATACAATTGTCAAGAATAGGAACATATAAGTAAATACTCAAACACAAAATAAAATGAACATACTTCTTTTTAGGTGTTTCACACCTCCCTTGAGCTGCTTCAACACTACTCAGGTTCCAATATGTACTCCGCTTTGGTGTTGTATTCCTTTGTCAACAAGGACGTATAGCTCATAATTCCCTACACATAAAATGACAAGTACATATGAAACTACCAATCTATGTCGATGTATGTATAATAAATATAAGATCTTAAAATTCTTAATTCAATCAAATTTGAGTTCAATTACCTTCCCCTTATCCAACATTACACTTCCATAATCTAGACAAGGTTGCACCTCACTCACATAAGGTATTTCCTACAAGAGGAAAATAAGATAAACATATAAGTTATTATATAATTTCATTTTAATGACAATTCAAAGGACAAGAAAGTATACAAAAAATAAATGTAAATGAATGAGTGCAAAAATATATACTATGTGCGTGTCTAGGCCAAATGAAATGGCCCTCAAGGTGCTATCTATCACATTTGTCAGCTCCTCCTCGGACATCAACTGTTAAATAGGCCATGTAAATAAATATTAGTACATTATACTATCTCTTATTAATATTCATTTAAAAACAAATGCAAGTTATAAATTCACAACTTAAATTTTACCTGTGTCACGACTCCAATTTCCCCCTCTCTAGCAGGAGAGGACTTTGTATGGTGTACTCAACTCCCCTGCATCTGATCTATAATATCCACATCGTGGAAGTCATAATCAGAAGTGTCTAGGGGATGCTCGGTAGGCTCTACAAGAGGACCCAAGCATATTTGGCGGCACATGGAGCAAGTATGTGGTACACAAATATGTGGACCTAATGAGGATGATGTAGTAGCACTCGAGCCATCACCAACATCACTAGAATGTGGTTGAGCTACTACAGAAGCATGCGAAACCAAAAAGATCTCACCAAAGAGGAATAGCATCGATAGTCTCAGGTGGGCCGCAGATCCCCGTGATAATATTTGATTGTATACTAGAGGTATGAGGAAGGAGGAGGTACTTACGGGCGGTGACATCAGAATCGGCCCCTTCTCTATCCTGGGGCATACCTCCACCAACGCCCTGGAAGGGTCTAATGTCAAAGCAATTGACATGATGCCCTAACACAAACTCAGCATATAATTTTTTTATAAAGTAAAATGGTACATCCAAATTGTTGTTCGGTGGTTTCAAAAAAACCATACACCAACGATCCCAAAATTTTTCTACAATGTCTCTATCAGTGCACCATTTTATAGAAATTTTTGTTTTATTAACATTAACCGCAAACCAAAGGTGGGGTTAACAAATAAAGAGGCTATTTGGGCTTTGGTTATTCAAGATCTTCACATCATCATCATAAGACAATCCACATGCATACAATAATATTCTCATGTTTTCTCAGCCTAAGTGAAATGTGAAAGGCATTGGCGTCGCGAGGAGAGGGTTTCTATATTTTTAATTATTTCCATTCATTGTGTTTGACATCAAGATAATCGAGGGACTCTAGTATAAACTCTAGAAATGCCCCTTAATTGTTGCAATTTTTCAAAAAATTAATTCTTGAATCTGATGTGGCTGTGGGAGGTGGTGGAGGTGGTGGTGGTGGAGGTGGAGGAGGTGGAGGGAGGTGGAGGTGGAGGAGGTGGGAGGTGGTGGAGGTGGTGGAATTGGTGCATTTTCATTGTCGCCAGCTCATATAATGCCCGGGATTCAATATAAAAAACAACCAATCTAATTAGAATTAGACAATATAAATGAAAATATTATAAAAAATAATTCCCTAGTTTATAAATAAAATCTATAAAATTTTCTAATTTTTAATCCAAATACATAAAAAAACACTCATATTTTTAAGTCAAAATCCGTAAACATTCAAATTTTATCAAAATCCAGTTAAACTCAAATTTTTCATAAAAAATCTATCAAACCACCCAACTATTTAGGTCCAACCTTTACTGGGAGAGTTATCAAACCAATTATAAGGAAGCCATAACCATCATGAGCTTTTAATCATGCTTTTGATTGTTCATAATCATCTGTATAAAGTTCATGTACATACAATAACTCTTTTTTGATCATATTCACTATGTACATGGGATCAATGAGTATTCCCCTTTTCGGGTTTCTGCAAACTTGATATAAAGAAGACCATCGAGGGTGGTTATAGAAGAATCAATATATGTAAAAGAAATGTAAAACAAAATATTGGTTTTTCCTTTATGATTTTGAATATTAGTAATGTTTATAAAGATGGAAAAATCCATTATCATCTTCTCTTCATTATCATTGTATTGAACAAAGTTTGTTGGAATGAATTGGCAATGGGCTTGTAAATATTTGTAAGTATTGATTAGGTGAAAACCACGGATTTTCTTTGTCATTAGGCTTCATCCAACTGGATTTGATTAGAATGAGGTCTTGCACTTGGTTATAATATGTTTTTACATCTTTCCATATCATGCTTCCAGGTGTAATGGCTGATATTGAAAAAAATGTTTGCATTAAAGTTTGGTGGTAAGCGCTCTAATTGTTTGAATATGACTTACCTGGAGGAAGTTGAATCATATTCTTGTTTAAAATTGCAACACATGATCATATGGAGAATCAAACAACTATGAAAATTTCCTATCTCATGGCCTAAATTTATATCTAGAGTTATGTTTACAAAGAGGCTACTTCGCCTCAATATTAAGGGAGCAGCTTTGACATGAATGTTTATCAAGTAATGAATTTTTGTTTTTCTTTTTAAATGATTGATAGTTGTTTTGAGGCATGAGTTATATGATTGACCAATAGGAGCCTATGAAAGGGTACCTTCATACTAACTAATCGATATTCAATAATCATGAAGGGTTATACAAAAACGTGTTAAGGATGGATATTTCATTAGCAATTTCTTATCTTGAATATTAGTTTGTAAGTTACCTATAAACACCCTTTGAATGTCAACATCTTGAAGACTATAGGAGAATTTCAAATAAAGGATTTCAGTATCATTTTACAAAGTTTTTTATTTTCTCTTTAGGTCCTTTGATTACAATGAACTAAATTTGTTAATGTAACTTTTGAGGACTGATGTTCACTTGAAAGTGTTGGAGGAAATAATTAATGAGTTGTGTAAAGGAGGTAATTGATTGTTTGACAAATGAAACAAAACCAATCCAAGGCCATATCTTCAATAATCTTAGAAAAAGAGTTTCACTCATGAGTGAATCTTCAAAAATAAAAGTCTCTACACAAGGTAGTAAAAACTAACAAAATGGTTATTAGGATATTTTTACCATTGTACTCTTCCTTAAAAGCCGCAGGTATTTCCAATGTTTTGTAGTATATATGGGTGTATTTAAAATAGTGAACATTAATGAACTACGTTTGCTGCATTTTGGATGTTTTACTATCATTTGATTTTTAAGCTCTGAAATTTGTCGTTGGTAATAATCCCACATGCTTTAAATAAAAAAAAGTTGATTTATCACAAAATCATTGGGCCACATGTTGAGAGAGTTTTTCAAGTATGGTGAACTAGTATGGAGGAATGGTGGGATATTATATTTCATGTTTAGGAGGGGTGATGAATATGAAGGTGTTATAGGTGAAGGGACAAAACTATTATAATTTCCACTAGAAATTCCTAAGCTTGAGTTTAAACCATTGTTATATTCCATCATTGATGCTATGATTGGAGGTGTAAAGTTGGGAATAGAAGGAATTATTGTGGGAGAGGAAACTTATTTTCCAAAAGGATTTTGAGCATTAGTCAAAAATACCCTAGTTTTTTTTTTAAATCCAACAAAAACCCTAGTTTTTCTACCAAAAAACCCTATTTTGAAAAAAATCAACTAAAAATAAACAAATCTAATTGAAAATTTGATTAGAGAAAATAAAAAATAAAGAACTTTACCTGTTAGAGATGAAATTCAAATCGGATATTGGATTTCGCTTTCCACTGTGCGTCCGCCGCCGTTGAGCCGAAAGAAAATGTGAATGAGTTTTGGTCGCCCGATTTTATATATATATATATGTCAACAAAATCGGATATCCGATCCAAATCGAATATCCAATTTAAATCGGATATCCGATTTGGATCGGATATCCGATTCCTAAATCTAAGTTTTTCCCTCTGCCTCGGTAGTCACCCGAGCTCCAAAAAGTCAACTCACCATTTTCACGTTTTTGAGTCGTAGAAACACGTATTTTTTTCTCCATTGCCACTTTTTGGCATACCATGATCCTGCACATGCCCTAAACACCCATTTACATCCAACAGTTTTCCAACCTTTAGGCAATAGTACAAGGTCCCATGTTTCATTCCTTTTAAGAGCTGACATCTCTTCATCCATGGCTATTTTCCAAGACTCTGCATCATTCGTACCGAAAGGCTCTTGCATAGATCTCGGTTCATCAACGTTAGTACTCGAAGCAAATATATAATTCCAATCATCTGGTGAATACCCATACCTTTGAGGTGGTTTCCTTTGCCTTGTAGACCTTCGAACAAGCAGAGGTGGAGGTTCTTCCACTTCTTCCTCCTCTTCTTCCTCTTCTGAAGATTCAAAGCTAGATGAACTCTCCTCCACTTCTTGTCTATTTTGGGGTCTTGATTCAAATTCCTCAAGTGTAGAAGGAATTTGAACCAAATC
The DNA here is from genome assembly GCA_007258455.2 of Sequoia sempervirens. Classification (NCBI taxonomy): domain Eukaryota; kingdom Viridiplantae; phylum Streptophyta; class Pinopsida; order Cupressales; family Cupressaceae; genus Sequoia; species Sequoia sempervirens. The sequence continues at coordinate 55,304 of VDFB02070238.1, read as the reverse complement.
CTTTTTCTATTCAATTTCTTTATGTTGTTTTGGCTGAAAAGTATCAGGAGAAGATTTAATCTCTCTAAAAATAACACTTCTAGAATAAATTACCTTTTGTGCAATAGTGTCCCAAAGCTTGTATCCTTTCAGAACATAGTTGTAGCCAATGCAGATACATTTGACAACCTTAGAATCCATTTTTTTTCTCTTCCCCTTAGGCACATGTACATATGCCTCACACCCAAAAACTCTCAAATGTCTAAGTGGGGGATTTTTCCCCAACCACACCTCCATTAGTGTTTTATCAACAAGCGTTGACGTAGAAGATCTATTTATCAAATAATAAGTAGTGACAACAACTTCAGCCCAAAACTTTTGTTCTAGATCAGCTCCACTCAACATGCTTCTAGCCTTCTCCATCAATATTTTGTTCATTCTTTCTACAACTCCATTTTGATGCCGAAGGATATCGAGTTGTAGTTTGTCTTTTAATACCGTAATTTATACAAAATCTGTCAAAGTCTACAAAACAGTACGTATTTCCATTTTTATTTCTCAAACATTTAATTTTCTTTCCAGTCTGACTTTCTACCATAGCCTTGAACTCCTTAAAACAACTGAAAACTTTAGATTTACTCTTTAAAAAATATACCCATGTTCTCCTACTAAAATCATCAATGAAAGTAACATAATAAATTAATTTACCAATAGAAGCAACATCAACAAGACCAAATACATCAAAATGAGTAAGATCCAAGATACATGAAGACTTATGAGAAGACGAGTAAAACTGAACATAGTTCTATTTGCCATAAATACAATGTCCACAGAAATGAAACTCTAGATTGCAATCATTCAATCCCTCAATGAGGTTCTTATTTTTTAGGGCTTTTAAATCCTTCTCATCAATGTGGCCAAACCTTTGGTTCCATAACATGGTCTTCTCTGCAGGTAACTTTTATTCAGTAGATAGAGCACCCTTGGGTACCCAGAAGCCATGACCTTCTGTAAAAGAGGAAACCATCTCTTTTTTTAGCAAAGTAGATTTTGGCTCAATCTTATAAGAAGTGTTATTGCATTCAACTGTGCATGCATCGAGCTGGTACGATGTACCCAATCTGCTTGCTCTCGCTATCACCATAGCACCTCTCACCATTTTCACACTTGCTTTAAAAAACTGTACATGCACACCCACATCTATTAGCTTGCTAACAGATAACAAATTTCTTGCTAGTCCTAGGATATGCAAGACACCATCAAATGATCTAACTCTATCATCAAAAAATTTCACATGAATACTACAACCAACAATATCAAGGAAAGAGTCATCACCCAAATACACCTTACCACCATCATAGTTTTCATACTTACTAAACCAGTTTTTGTTAGGAGTCATGTGGAAAGATGCACCCAAGTCTATCAACTATACATTATCACCTGCACAAGTGGCCAAGGCTGCAATAAAGGCATCTCCATCTTCCTTCTTCTTCTTTTCCTTCTCTTCTTTACAGTCCATTCGTAAGTGTTTGGGTTTTCCACAGTTTCAGCATATTTCCTTGGTCTTACTAGGAGATTTTGATCTCCCCTTATTTTTAGACTTCGAATGGCCACATTGCTTCTCATCTTTTCCTTGTTATTTTTTTCTTCCTCAAACACTCAAAGCCTCTTTAGCATTCAAAGAGACCTTCCTTCTCATCTCTTTAGAGAGTAGAGAACCAAAAATGTCCTCCATCTTCAAGATGACAGAAGTGCTCCCAATTTCCATGACTAGGCTATCCCATGAGTCTAGCAATGAACACAACAAATTTTGGAAAAATTTTTCTTTGTCCATCTTAACACCAACTGAGGTCAACTAAGTCACCAGCTGTCGAACCGATATCCTAGTACCTACAAAACACAACAAACAAACACAAAATTAGATTCAAATGCAAGTTAAGATCTAAGTTCCCCATAAAATCCATTTAACAATGCTCAAAATAGGAATGATGTAGGAGTTTAGGTGAACTCCTCAAACACCCCAAAATCACCTGCAAGAAAAAACTTCCACAAGAGAGAAATGACAGAAATATCATGCTATGATTAAGATGCAAGGATGCCAAATTGAATATGACATGATTACAAATGTACAAAATTCCTGAATATATAGGCATGAGAGAAAACCTAAGATGCGTGAGATGTTTCCATGTGTCTTGATCTAACAACATGTGACAACATGTGAACCCTATCTAGATGATTATTAAATATTGAGATAAGTTCTAGAAGGACAACTCATCTTCTAGAAGGAATCTTATCCCACCAAACAAGGAAGGGAATATTTCCCTATTTATTAAATTATTTATCTAATAATGCAACCTAGGACTTAATTAATTAAATGCAAGATTCTATTAACTTATGCTAGTGTAATAATTAATTAATTAATTACACTAACACCCCCCCATAAGTTCAACTCAGGGAGGAAAATAAAATGATTATGCAAGATGATGATGGGTCCCGGCTACGAGGCCATGTTAGGTACCCATGTATATGAAGATGCAAAAAATTCTCCCACAACTGGAGAAAAGGGGAAAACCTAGTGGGAACAAAACCCCTCTCCAAAAAGGAGATGAAAATGCAAAAATGTGAGATAGGATGGGAAGGATGGAGGACCCCCAAATACCCCCCAAGAACACCATCTGTCACGTGGATACAATACAATAGCCCCCCCATAGGAAGGAGATCACCCGCATAAATGGTAAGTGTCTGAAGATAGAACAAGATCTAATGTCGACAAACAACTTGTCTCCCTTTCAGAAGAAATAAAACCACCTGCAATTGCAGAGATGCTTCCCATTCCAGATAGGAATTGAAGGAAGGAAGGATGAACATGGATGATGATGTCTCTGAACTCTGCTCATGTGTCTCCTTGATTGAATATGAAGATTCCATAGTACCAAACAATGAAGAGGGTGACAAACCAGGATGATGTGGAAACTGATGTTGAACAATATTGAAAGACAATGATGATGGAGACTTGACAGCCCCACCTAGATGAAGTTTCCTCAAAACCATTGAAAGAAGTCTGAAGTAAATCCAATGGTGGATGCTGAAGAAACCTCAAATCCTGAATGGAATGATAGGGAAGAAATCTCAGATATGAAATCTCTGAATAGAGGAGTGATATCCCCTCAAGAATGTCCTCCAAACTTGTAGAATGAGCCAAGTCAGTGATACCTGAAACAAAGCCATCTTGTGATGTCAAGTCTAAAAAATGGAATGTGTCTTGATGGATGATGATAGTGGAAGCCTCAATCAATGATTTTGGACAAGGAATCACTAATTGTGAAGAGACACCAATTTTCTCTGATGAAAAAGAAGCACCGAAAGGAACCCTATCAACCTCTTTGGAAAGATCAAGGCAATCAACCTCCTGCACAACAATATCATTGTGGGGTACTTGATCTGAAGAATGATATTATGAATCATGACCATTGAGGAATGGTGGAGTATCTGAATCTATAGATCTCCCAAAGCTTAGTCCAAAGCATGTGAGGACAATCACAATGATCAATAGCAGTCAAAACATCAGAATCAACTTGCATAGCAATAATCTCCAAGACAGTGTATCTGCTGCAACTCCAAGCAAGTTCATGAATACCTTCACTCGAAGGGAGAACTATACCAAACAGATGAGGCAATAAATGGTGGAAGATCCCATCTTGCCATTGTTGATAGTTACCCTTGTGCAACATAACCAAAGGAGTATATGCAAGCCCCATAATGAACTTTCTTCCAAAAATACAAAGACACTGACCTTCAACAATAAATAGAAGCTTTCAAATATGATATGCAACTAAAGTAATGCTACCTAGATCAAAAAATATTTTCCCAAGCTTCAGGATGTCCAAGTTATTGAACAAATGCACCAAACTGAAAAAATCAATGCAAGAGTACCTGGAGCTGAAACTGATCAGGGAGTCTAGACAAATGAAAAATGCTCTAAAATATCTCTTGAATGCCACTGAAATTTTTGCATTTTGACAATCTGATATGAAGATATTAGCCATTGAGTCCAAACTGAAGGATTGACTTCAGTTGACTGTAGAATTTTCTGTGAGAAAAATTTCACAGAATAGATGCCACCACTAGAAAGTAGATGAAATTATCTTTCCAACGATATCTCAATTGTCAATTTTTGATACCATGGCCCAAAGTTATGATTTTTTTCAAAAGCGAATTTAGCACATGAAATGGGTTTCTAGCAAAACAAATTCTTTTGATTTGATTTCTAAAAATCTGTTCTATTAGTGGACAAAAATAGAAACCTAAATATTTGAGCTAAGAACAAAACCGAAATATTTTTTTGATCAAGCAAGCGAAAATAAAAAAAAAATATTTTGAAACTTTTGCTTTGAAAAATGGCGCAGCGCCAGTACAGTGGAGTGATTTTCTACATATCCATACAAGATATCAAAAATCTAAAAGATACCCAGTTCAAATTTTTCCCTGTCTACAAAACCCAAAAATCATTTTTCCTAGAACTAAGTGGAAGTTGGATTTCTGAAAAAAAGAAACAAAAATGGCTGCTTGCATCCAGCAAAACTTTCATGCCAAAAAATGATCTCTCATATTTGGGAAGAAGTCTGCAGCACTGAAACTCTGATACCATGTAGGAGTTTAGGTGAACTCCTCAAACACCCCAGAATCACCTGCAAGACAAAACTTCCACAAGAGAGAAATTCCAGAAATATCATGTTATGATTAAGATGCAAGGATGCCAAATTGAATATGACATGATTACAAATGTACAAAATGCCTCAATATATAAGCATGAGAGAAAACCTAAGATGCATGAGATGTTGTCATGTGTCTTGATCTAACATGTGACATGTGAACCCTATCTAGATGATTATTAAATATTGAGATAAGTTCTAGGACAACTCATATTCTAGAAGGAATCTTATCCCACCAAACAAGGAAGAGAATATTTCTCTATTTATTAAATGATTTATCTAATAATGCAACCTAGGACTTAATTAATTAAATGCAAGACCTAAGTTAACTTATGCTAGTGTAATAATTAATTAATTAATTACACTAACAAATGAAAGCAAGAACACAATAAAAATTAATAAGATAGACTAAATCCTATTAAAAAGCAAAATCAAGCATGCAAGCTTGATGAGTGATGAAGAGTGATCCACTTTGTTGAAGATTCAGTGAAGCTCCATAATGAAAAACCTACATAACCTAGCTATACTTTGATGAAATTGATGAAAATGCTAAGTGCTTGGAGATGCATTTCAGTAGAGTAAGTTTCCTCAAATTGTGGATGGATCAAATGAGGAATGAAGCCTCTTATTTATAGAATGAAAAGTTGGAGAAATGCTCAAAATGAAGCAATGTGGGACTAACATTCGACCAATGGCAAGGTGCCACTTGTCAAGAGATGGATGGATGAAGGATGTGCACATTGTGATGAATGTGCCCATAAATGCAATTAGGTGATATTTGAAATTAGTGAAATGACATGTAAGAGGGAAAAGGAATGTTTTAAATTCTGACTCAAGGCAAAATGACTTATTAAGTGAAGTAAATTCCTTGTTGGAAGGACAAATTCCACTTGGATTTGAATTCAAATTTGAGAAAATATTCCTCCATTATGCCATGTTGAGAGAAAATAGGGATTTAATAAATGAATTAAATCTATTTTCATGTACAAGTGGCAAAAGTTGGAGGATGGGACATGAATTAGGATTAAATTAATCAAAGGTTAATTAATTTAATGAGAGATTAGATGATGTGACAAATTTGACTTAGATTTATGGGTTTATTTAAATCAAAGATGAGAAGAATGTGATTTTAGACTTAGTTAAATAAATATTTTGTTTTATTTAACTAAAGAAGATGGTTGGTTAGCTTAAATTAAACAAGGTTTAATTTATTTAATTTAATAGATGGACCTTAGAGATTTAATCAAATAAAGGGAATTATTTAATTAAATATGGACATAAGGTTAATTAGATCAGATATATTGATTTAATTAACAAGAGAGAAAGACTTAATTAGATAAAATGATTTATTTAATCAAGAGAGGAAAATTGATGAATTTAATCAAATAAAGGTATTCGAATAAATGGTTAGATGATTTAGGATGAAATGGTGTTAATAATCGGGATCAAGTATGTTAGTATATTTTCCATGTCTACATTTTCCCCCTCTTTGAAGCAAAGTACTTGTTGCGTTGGTTCAAAGAATTAACTGTCTTGATCAAAAGCCAAAAAAAAATTATTTTAAAATTTTCCCCAATTTTTCCTCGGTGAGAGAAATATGCTGATATACTGCCTCATCGAGAGATTAGACAAAAATTATGATTTTTGGGGTGATCTCGTGAAAAAGAAGGACAAGGTGCCCGATAGGTCAAAAAAAGGCTCCAAGAGGTCAAAAAACAAAATAAAACACAAAAAACGGTGCAAAGCAGCCGTTGGAAAGACAAAAATAGGATTTGGGGATCAAAACCTTGACAGGACAGCTAAATAGGGTCAAAAAACCCTAATTTTCAAGCTTAAATAGGCCTTAAGGGCCCACTTCCAATTCATTTTCACATTCAGCTTTAAGAGATTCTAATATTTTGAGCTCTGACACCTTGGTGAGATGGGGCAACGACAGCTCCCTATCCACATTTCCAACTGAGTCCAAATGCATTAGAGGCTTCCCGACACTAGACCATCGGTGAGTCAACTTGACCTGAGCTTATTTTCAAATTTTTATGTTAATTTAATGCTTTCAAAACTAGATCTCTAGGCGTGGTACCATATTGCACCGCTGCCAATTTCAAACTCCACTGCTCAGTGTTTAAACTACACTACCATTACAAGGTGCATCACTACAGTGCTATTTGGAGTTTAGATTTAAACTTCAAAACTTTAGTAAAGTCCACCACCGTGGTGGACTTTAAATTTAGGGTTTCTGCGTAAACTATGACACTCCGGAAAAGTGCACTGCCACGGTACAATTTGAGGATTTGGAGGTTCCAGCATCGTACTTTGTAAATTTCAAATTGCACCGCCTTCACAGGTAGTGATGCTAGGGTATTTTTTGGACGTTGAGACAAGTCCAGACAAAAATGTTTTTGATGAATTTTAACACAGTGACTTTTCCTGATGTAGGAGGAGGTGAAGGAGATCTACTCATGCAAGCATAGGTCCTGAGAGATTTACATCCTTTTGAGGGATTTGTCTGAGTGAGAGCAGGAGCGTCTCGGAGAGATGGGACTTTGGTACATCACCTACGCACTGCCCATGCAGACACACCTGGGCATGATGATGACACTTGCTAAGAGGTGGCACAGTGAGACCTCTTCATTTCATTTTCCAACCGGCGAGGCCATAGTTATGTTAGAGGATGTGTGGCAGATCTTGAGATTACCCATCCATGGTGAGTGGGTTATTTATGACATGGATGTTGGGAGGGAGGCCTGCTATGTCATCCTAGACATTGATGAGATTATATTCTATGAGGTTCAGATTGAGTTGGAGAGCCACCGGTCCCTGGCCTCACCCTAACGCTTGGTGATTGCCACTATTATATCAAGTCTTGTCACCCCAAATCGACAAGGCCGATATTTCAGTCTTGGATGGGGTCTCACTTGGGAGTGCATGGTATGGCGACAACCGAAACTCTTTGCATGGGGCCCAATTTTGATAGCCTCTCTTTACAGAGATCTTCACGAGTTCACCTACTTGGATGGCAGAGCACTTGGAGTGGGAGTCACACTCCTACATATCTGGGCATGGGAGCACATCCCCATGCTTTGTCCATGAGTTGTTCATGTTCTGATGGAGTCAGATGATCTAGTGGTCTAGCGTTACAGAGGAGGCCTTTCTTTTACCCATATAGGAGAGTCGGGATTCCTCATTGGAGGAGGGTCCTCAATGACTTGTGAGTGTTCCAATGGAGGCCATACCTTGGGTAGCTAGATTGGTTTGATGATGCATAATAGCTATTCTTTGCTCTCCAAGACCTCTTGATGCAAGGGTGAGAGCACACTATGATTGAGATGTACTTTCTGGGTAGGGTCCAGTGATATTTTCGCGAGCCGCAAGATCATCCTGATGATCAGTATGTGGCTATCTTTGTGAGGACAATGAGTCAAGTCTCTTGGGGGTGATACATACCTGCCTCCAAGGCAATGGAGAGTTTCAGATAGCTAATGGTCCAGTCGTGGCCATACGACTAGGGAGAGGTAGATTCAGGAGTTACATAGGCCTACAAAGATTGGTTCAAGCCACTGCTGAGGCTCACAATTCTAGGTACACCCTCTGCTCGACAAAGAGCCAGAGGCAGGGGGTAGGACAAGGTCAGGGAGGACATGATCAGGATCAGGGAGGCATAGGGCTAGCACTAGATCGGCCAGTTAAGGACCGGGTAATCCTAGACCAATAAGAGGGAGAGAAGAGATAGGAGGCCCCTCGACAAGATCATGATCCGAGTCATTAGGATGGGCACCACAATAGGATCCTGACATGACCCAGAGATGGGGACCAAGATCAGCCTCACGTGCAATAGCCCCTACAGCCAGATCTGAGAGATGGGAAAATTTTACAGTTGCAAGCCCAGATACAGGTATTGATGACTAAGAGAGATCAGGCTAGGGCCAAGTGGGATTAGGCCATTTTGCAGAGGCAGGCCACAAAGTTATAGGCAACAACAGAAATGGGTCATCATCAATAGCTAGAGAGAATGGCCTCCTCCTCCTTGCAGAACATAGTATCACTATGGGATTACAAATAGGTCATGTAGGAGGCAGATTACTATAAGATGTACTACTACCAGGTTGTGCTGAGTGAAAATCAAGTTCCAAACTTCTCCTAGATGACAGGCCACAGACCAGCAGAGCAACACAGGGAGAGAGTAGGTGGCGAGGGCAGTAGCCAGTAGAGCTAGGCCTTTATTTTTTTATCAGAGACATGTTTCTTTTTGCACCCTTTGGGCTTGTTTTTGATAGCCCCATGGGCTGATTGTACTTATTTACATACACTTGTATATTGATCCAATTTTTTGTATCATGACAATATATTTGATGATATATGAGATGATGATTTTGATGTGATATGCTATGTCCTATTTTATGCATTATGAATGATCTTTATTTTCTATATGCTATACAATGATGTTTTATCCCATGTGATGCAATGTAATGTATGATTTTATCATGTGATGTAGTGATTATGCAGATGTTGATGAATGGATGCATTTCTTTTTTAGTGTCTTTTTATGCACTTTTTTTATGATGATTATGTATGGATGGTGCAACTATTATGCTATACAAATGTTGTATAGTGTATGTGATAGCGTAATGGATGCTTATATATGTTATGTGATGTTTTACGCAATGTTATGATAGAATGAGTTCAAATGATATGATGGATGTAAATGATGTTTATGATATGGGATGATTACATTATGCTTATGATGGATGCAGATAATGTTTACGGTATGGGATGGTCATTTTTATTTTTATGTGAAATGAATGTAATGTAATGATTTGTGAGGTGTTCAGAGTAATAATGAAAATGCAAAATTATGATGTGTTTTTAATACTTCCTATATGATATGAAATATGCAATATGTAATGTGTAAAGTACTGATGGTTTGTGAATGTAGGGTGAATGCAATGATGATAATGATCCGATAAACTTTCATGGTACCATGTTAGTGTGAAAAGCAAGAGATGGAAGAAACCAGAGATTCCAACAAGACATGAGACGACGATGATGATGATGATGATTTTCTTGCCGAGGAGTTGGTATTTTCAAAGGGCTAATTACCTTATGTTTTATTACACACATAAGTACGATGCATCAAGGTATGAAGAACCAAGATGGTGTTGTACCTAGTGTGATGGACTTTGACTCAAAAATTAGATAGGAGTATCCTTGTTTACACCTGGCGTACGAAACCTTATTCAGAGTGTAGTTCAGATATCTCAAGCATCTTGGGCCAAAACATAGGAAGGAAAGCCTTCCCATGTGGTCAACAAGATACCTAAAACATCCTCCCTACATCTAAACAAAGCACGCATGACCAAGTTATATTACAAGAATATCCAACAAGCACAATAGATAAAAAATAATGATCATTTCCCCATTCCTATCTCTCTAAATATTTTGATTAGACATCATCGAGAAGTCCTTGGAATGAGCAAAATAAGATACATCAAAAGATAAAGATAAAGTAAACAAACAAGCTAATGTTCTTCATACCGCTAGCCAAGACTAAACTACGGTGATGCCTGATGTTGATGTCCATTGTAGGAAGGATGCATCCTAGGACATGACAATATCAGATGATTTGATATGGGACTAATTGGATGATAGGCTATTGACAGAAAGAGTTGACTAATTTGCTTACGTACTGACCTAGATTTGAGATTTTGATGTTCAAGTTTTCACTTTTTGACCTGTTAGACTTGTTTCCAATTGTTTTACAAAAGGTTGAAAATGATGATTGATTTATTATGAGTTATGTTTATTGCAGGTGAAGACGAGATGAGACAAATGGATTTTTTGGGTTTTTTGAATTTTTTGATCTTTTTGAAATGTTTTGAGGTTGTTTTTGGTTTTTTTGAGATTTTATAAATGTTTTGATTTTCAATTTTTAAATGTTTTGGGGTTTTCTGAGATTTTGACCAAGAGACTAACCAAAAGACCTATCCTATAGGCCTTGGGGGCTGATCAAAAAATTAGTCTTGCCTACATTATACACATAGAGACCACCTAGTTCGACTGACACAAACTCGATTATTGATGAGATATGAACAAATGGATTGCGAGTTTATTATGATGAACTCCTAAAGGACTGAACTAAGTGTCTCGGGGGATGATCAAAGATCAACCTTGCCTATGTTCAAGGCTCAAAGACTTGTAGTTTGACAAGATGACTCTGTTTTTTGAATTTTTGACTTTTTGACCTATTTTTGGATTTTGATATGTTTCGAATGTTTTGGGATTTTCTATTTTATGAATGTTTTTGGATTTTTTGATTTTATGATGTTTTTGGATTTTCAGATTTTGGGATCTCAAGAATATACACAAATTCGATATGTTGAGAACATGCCCCTAGCGCGATGCAATAGACTACTCTGATAGAGGAAAGACAAACTGACCTTAAGAATGGGCCGGGTAGTACTAGGAGGGATCATGACACGAACATAGGACCAAGCTATAATGTGGATGGCGAACGGATGGGTGATGGATGGAGATATGGAATGCGATGGATGATGAAAGTGTGATGGATGATGTAGAAAAAGTTGCAAGGATCCTGGTGGATGGAAAGTGCTTATTTACACAAGGCGCATGTTTGCTAGGTTTTCACCAAGGTACTTGCACAAAGTGCCGCCAAAGCGGTTTTCACTAGAGGACAATTTTTCTCTTTACTGTTTTTTATCCTTTTTTTGATTTTTTTGGACTTTTTCTTTTTTGGATTTTTTTGTTGTCACCAAGATGCCTATTTGTCAAGTTTTCATCAGTGTGATCATTTTTCAGGACCTTTTCTAAATTTTTTGGTTCTATACCTCAAAAGATTTAGGCATAAAACTTTTTAAGGGAGTTGTTGATGGCTCCTGTAGAGGCTCACCTTCTAGCGCCAAAATGTCGAACCAAGATCCTAGTACCTACAAAACACAACAAACAAACACATAATTAGATTCAAATGAAAGTTAAGATCTAAGTTCCCCATAAAATCCATTTAACAATGCTCAAAATAGGAGTGAAAGCAAGAACACAATAAAAAGCAATAAGATAGACTAAATCCTATTAAAAAGCATGCAAACTCTTGATCTTATGGGGGAGTTGGTGCCAATTTAATGTGAAAATTGGCCCTTTCCCAACTCCTATGATGCAAGCTTGATGAGTGATGAAGAGTGATACACTTTGTTGAAGATTCAATGAAGCTCCATGATGAAAAACTTGCATAACCTAGCTATACTTTGACGAAATTTATGAAAATGCTAAGTGCTTGAAGATGGATTTGAGTAGAGTAAGTTTGCTCAAATTGTGGATGGATCAAATGAGGAATGAAGCCTCTTATTTATAGAATGACAAGTTAGAGAAATTCCCAAAATGAAGCAATCTGGGACTAACATTTGACCAATGGCAAGGTGCCACTTGTCAAGAGATGGATGAATGAAGGATGTGCACATTTTAATGAATGTGCCCATAAATGCAATTAGGTGATATTTGAAATTAGTGAAATGACATGTAAGAGGGAAAAGGAATGTCTTAAATGCCACTTGGGTCAAGGAAAAATGACTTACTAGGTGAAGTAAATGCTTTGTTGGAAGGACAAAGTCCACTTGGATTTGAATTCAAATTTGAGAAAATATTCCTCCATTATGTCATGTTGAGAGAAAATAGGGATTTAATAAATAAATTAAATCTATTTTCATGTGCAAGTGGAAAAATCTAGAGGATGGGACATGAATTAGGATTAAATTAATCAAAGGTTAATTAATTTAATGAGAGATTAGATGATGTGACAAATTTGACTTAGATTTATGGGTTTATTTAAATCAAAGATGAGAAGAATGTGATTTTAGACTTAGTTAAATAAATATTTTGTTTTATTTAACTAAAGAAGATGGTTGGTTAGCTTAAATTAAACAAGGTTTAATTTATTTAATTTAATATATGGACCTTAGAGATTTAATCTTGAAAATAAAGGGAATTATTTAATTAAATATGGATATAGGGTTAATTAGATCAAATATATTGATTTAATTAACAAGAGAGAAAGCCTTAATTAGATAAAATGATTTATTTAATTAAGAGAGGAAAATTGATGAATTTAATCAAATAAAGGTATTCGATTAAACAGTTAGATGATTTAGGATGAAATGGTGTTAATAATCAGGATGAAGTGTGTCAGTATATTTTCCATGTCTACACCAACATATTGAATGTTTCTAGATGCTCATAAATTCATCTACCTTCTTCCATTCTAAAGGAATACAAATTCTTCCTCAAGAAAATTTTATTTACTAGAGATTTGGCTTGGTATATCTCACCCAACTTCTTCCAAAGATTCTTCGAAGTGGGTTCTCCGTTGACATTTGTAAAAATTGAATATGCAAGACATAGTCTAATGAGACTTTTAGCTTTTCTATCAAGTACATCATATTTTGTAGCCAAAGTTGGATTCATAGGCCTCTGGACATTTTCATCCACTACATCCCATAGATCCTGATCAATCAATAGATCTTCCATCTTTAGCTTCCACATTTCAAAGTTCGTATCAAAAAAAATTTCTACCTCAATCCTCCCAGATGTGGTCCCCATTCAGAAAAGATATATGCAACAAGATCACAAAATATCCTCTACACAAGCTCCCACCCAAACCTTGATTAGCTCAAAAAACCCAACAACCCACAATTGAAACCAAAGGTGATCAAGCTCTGATACGAATTGTAAGGAAATTAGAGTAGCGAAAACAATTTCATATGCCAATCTTGAGAAGAGATATTATGCAAAAATTTAAAACTGATCTAACAGTTATAGAAAAACTAGAAGCACATTCATAACATAAAATAAACAGTGAACACAAGATATACATGTGGAAAACCCTTTCGGGTGAAAAACCCCACACTCCAAATCCTGCTCAATGTATTTCAAATCCAACAACAAGATTACATAAACTTGCAGAGCAAGTCTTTTACAAGAGTATCAACAGTAAACAACTCTAGAAGAATTTTGGCATGAATTCGATAACATAACAGTTCCTGCAAACTCAACTCCCACCCCTCAAAAATGACTATATTAAAGTACCAATATATACTATTACATTGCATATGAGAACCTTCTAGAGATAAAGAATTTATTTTTAGAAACATCCAATAAAATCTCATATAAAACTTATCTCTATCTCCATATAAAAGATACTTCTCAAAATAACCGATTTTCACCTATCACAAAAACTTTTGTTCTTGGCTTGATTTATTTTTATTCCCATGCAAGGTTGAGACACTTTTTTTTCTTTTTGTTTTTAAATTCTTTATTTCTAACAAATTTGAGAAGTCACACAACAATATGAATGAATGGGTGGAAAAATAGAGATTAAGAGAATGTTGAGGTCATGTCTTGTAAGAGGCAGTAAAGATTAAAATAAATATGGATAAAAGAAGGAATTCATGAGCAGACCATGCCAATAGAGAGGCATAGAAATTTGACCAAAAAAAAAATCAACTATAAGAGACATAGGAAGTTGCAAGATGTTCAATTGAAAAGCCATCGATGAGAAGGAAAGTCATGCCACATCTGGAGACGAAGAATTTGGGACTTGAGAAGAAGATTTAAATTAATCCTAGAAATTTTTAAATAGTATCTTGTCTATAAACAATGAAGCAATTATATTATGTTAATGAGATTGGAATTGCAAATAGAATTGATTTCATTACACAAATGAAATTGTTGATTTACTGTTTATTGACTACGAAATTTTTAAAATTTTAGATTTTGCAAATTTGGGTTGGATTTCAGAGAGTTATTCTTTTTCTTGTCTACATTAGGTTTATACCAAGAAACTATGTGAATATTGACGAACCAATTATTTAGATAACATTACATTTTATTGGTCAGCTTATGTTAATTATATATATTTATATTTATTTTTTAAAGGAAAGATTCACCACATTAATGTTTTATGTAGTATTCACAAAAAAATGCATATGTTTCTAATGATGCACATAAATTTACCAAGAAAATTATTTTCTTCCAATAAAGGAAAGGTTAACTATGAAAATTAATGCACTTAGTAAATATTTTCCAACATTTTATTAAAAATTTAGGGGCCTTTCATTATATGTATCACTAGTCATATTATAATTATATGAAGAATAGAAGTTTCATAGTAACTTAATAAAATACACACAAATAAAAGTATAATTATATTTTAAAGGTTGAGAAGTATGTTATTTATTTTATCATATATATGACAATTTAGGAATACTTATTTGAAGTGATGAAATTTATATAGTCATGAAAATTCTCATATAATTTTATTTTTATTTTACAAAATTTGTTTCTATGTAAATTTTTAAAAAATGACATAAATTTATATGCATTGAGTTCATTCCTCTATCCTTCACTTATTCCTCTTTAATTATATCTAGATACACATTTAATCATATCTTATCCATTTATATACATATTCTCATACATCTAATATTTATTGTGTCATATATATGTGGACATTTATTTCTTAAATAGGCATTGCCACTAGTTTTTTTTATCTTGGCTTAATTCTATGGGTGTGAATTGATTATGTATCCACAAACTTAACTCTTAAAATTTCAAAAATGAAATTTAAATTTGGCCAACTATTATCCATTTCACTAGTCATTATGAATCAACTAAAGAAATATAAAAAATGCTTGAAGAAAACCTTACAATATCTAACTCTCCTCCAAGACTTTTGACAAACCCTAAACAAAGCCAAGAGGACTTGGTAGGGAATTTGGAACAAAAAAACTTCAAATTACATAATTAGTTTGCAAATTGAAGGCATGAACATCAAATCCCCATCACAAAAAACTTGCTTCATCATTAGAAGTAATGATTACTAATGTTGACACAATGACAAGTCAAATAAATCAATGGTAAAGCTATCAAGATTCATGTTGTGAATTTTATATGACAAAAT
Organism: Sequoia sempervirens; assembly: GCA_007258455.2. Classification (NCBI taxonomy): domain Eukaryota; kingdom Viridiplantae; phylum Streptophyta; class Pinopsida; order Cupressales; family Cupressaceae; genus Sequoia; species Sequoia sempervirens. The sequence goes on along the minus strand of VDFB02070238.1, from coordinate 39,650 downwards.
TATCCTATGATGAAGTGAAAAAGAAAGACAACAAAAGAAAAAATATGTGCTCTTTGTACAGTTCCTAGAACCAATGAACCCCTTATTGTGACTTCGAGGAGATTTCTAATACATTGGTGCAAGCATGATGAGATACAAATTATTTTTTGGGATAGATGGTGGATGGTCTTTGACTAACCTCCATGTAATAATCATGTAGTGTCATTATATTTGTTGGGATAAGTACTTTTTAGTTTCTTCTTCATAAAATTCCCAAATATTTTAATATAAGGGAGTTTCAGGGTAGAGGTGGAGGCTCTTCCCAAGATAGATCAAGAGCTCATTAGGTAGGAAACTGTAAACAACAAAGACCACTAGCAGAAAAAATATTTATCATGTGATGGTTCCATTAGTCATCAAGGAGACTATGGAGATGCAAACTCTCCATACAATTTATATCCTAATAGACACACTTATAAAGCATCACACACAAATATCCTATCCTTTTGCTTTAGCAGATGATCTAGCAACCCAACCATCTAGTACTAGTGCCCCTCGTTCTCAGCTATGCTTGAACTAGTGTAATCTATGATTTGGAAGAGATAGTGATGTGGAGGATGTAGAGGGTGGAACCTACCATGGGTGTACTCATTATCATTTTAGATGTTTTGGGAGTATAGAGAGTGATTGAGGTGCTAAATCAGATAATATGGTGATGAATCATGAGATGCTAGATGATGTGTATCCTAGTGACATACATGTATTTTGATAATAATTTATAACATTTTATATATTATACATAAAATTTGTAAATATAAATAGATTTTTAATTATAGAATTGAATTAAACTAATAAAAATATTATACATTTTAGGGTGTAATTTCATAGGGTGGTATGACATCGATATTCCCTCCAACAAGTTGTATAGTAACATTTATATCAAAGGTAAAAATATATATCAAAATAAAATAATAATTTATATTCAAAATAATGTTTAATGTTTAAAAATATCAATGTCAAATCCACCTTCAGGGTTAGCAATGTGGAATTTTCTACTCTCATGTAGAAAAATCATCTTACCTCATCTAACTTGGGAGGTAAATGATGGTAATGAAGCTCTATTCTGGAAGGATTCATGGAATGGGTATACGCCCCTTCAAAACTTACATAATTTTGAGAATATCGCAAATCAATTTTCCCAAAGGTGGGGTCCAAAGGTCAAATACTATGTTCATCATGTGGATCCATTGATGGGTAAAGTTAAATCACTACAACAAATCCTTGTGATTTGCTCCATTTTTTGCTCTATTTTTTGCTTCCACCCACTGTTTTAATGTATTTTTTGCCAAATTTTTTAAAACATCAGCACTATTTATGGCATTTATTTGCGTCGATCATGAAAAGTCGGCGCTAATTTTGGTGCTCCTTTGCGCTGAAATTAGCCCACAACAAGAAGCCTTGAGCAAGGTGGTAGTGTAAACAACAGAAGGGAAAGAACACTGCCATACCAGTGGGTATAATAAGAGATGGTGGTAGTATGGTAATCATGGAATCATTACAATTTATAGCACTAAATGCAGTAAATCATGTCAGTCACAATCCATTTGAATAAATCATTTGAATATAGCCTACCAAAATACTCTAAAACTCTAATAAACATACTCTAAATTTTTTGTCAAAATCTTATTTTTAGGCATAGCCCGCCATAATGGAGTTTTCATTTTAATAAACATACAATAAAACCTTTGTTGAAACCTTATTTTTTAGGTGTACCAAAATGGAGAAGTGTTTTAGTAAAGAATGACAAAGAATGGTAAGGAGATGTGTGTGATAGGAGGCATAGGATTCATTGTTGTTTATATCATTCCTGCTATGATTAACAAGGGTTACAATGTTTGCGCTACTGTTTGTAATCTAGGTATTTAATTGACATATGTTTGCATAATTTCAAATTCCTTCAGATGATTTTGAAGTATCATTGTATCCTACATAAGGTTTAGGATGACTTCTTTTAATTTAAAAAAATTAATCAGATGCTTTTGAAGTATCAATGTGTCCTATATAGGGTTTAGAATAATTTCTTTTAATTTAAAATAAATAAATAAATGATGTATTTTCATGCATTTAAATAATGTGGAGATCTCCTAAATCTTCCCTAGCACACTGTCCTCTTTCACATTGTGTTCATTACTCTAGCTGCTAGGGTTTTGCATTTGACATCTTTAATATCTTCATGATAGTGGCTTTTAAATAGATCTCAATCTTTGCTTTAATCTTTATCATGGTAACCCTTGAGTTCCATAATCCATCTTTAATCTCTTCTAAGAACGTTATCTTAGCCTAGACTACATAGTATGCATATAAAGCAACTCCTTCATACATACCATTGTTCCAAATCACCACTCACCGCCTTCCTTAAAATGATGCCTCCATAAGCACAATAGCATGTTTTAAAATCATGGTTGCCAGTGATTGACCATTAAGGTCACTACTTTCATCAAGATACAATGAGGTTTTTGTCTTCAAACTTAATGCATTATGCAAGATAACATTGTCAATTATTTGTTGTGTACAATATGATTTTCTTGCACATTTACTGCTTTGCTAACTTCCTTTAAGACTGGATATTGCATCATCAGCTGCAATCTCAAACAACTCACTCATTGTCACTTGAAGATTCCTTTCATGAGCATCCTTGTATAAAACCAAACTATGCCCTATAGACTGCCTACTTACTTACTAATATAGGGGACTCATTGTTTCATGGTATTTTAAGTTTTATTTAGAAGGGTTTAATATGTGGCATTTGTATGTACAAGGAAGAATAGATTGTGATGCAACGTTCAGGTATGGACAGTTCAGGAAAATTTGGATTGTTATCGGCATCATAACCAGGTTGGATTGTACCTTGAGCCAATCTAAAACACTTACGGGTGTTTTCGCTCGGGAGTAGAACCTGAGTGTAGGAATTTCCAAATATCCGATAGAGGAAGTTCCTACATTCTATAGATAAAATCATAAATTTTCTCATCTCGTTTCTGATCTAACCTGACTTCTTTAATATCCAATAGAGAAAGTTTGTACATTCTAAGATAAAATCATAAATCTTCTTGTCTTTGTACAATCGCTCATTTGAATTTTTTCTTAACAGTTTTAGGGCCATGTCCACATACATATCTTCTTTTTTTGCTAGTTGAATGCTAAGGCTCTGCATTTGCTCGAATCTCCATCTAAAATAATCAACAACATACATTAATTTATGATTGTAACTTGAGCCGGTGTGAAACACTTCTGTGTGTTTTCACTCCGAAGCAGAAATTGTGTGTAGGAATTTCCAAATATCTGACAGAGGAAGTTCCTACATTCTAAAGATATATTCTATGAAACATTCTTTATTTTCTATGAAACGGTGTATATATTCTTGTACTTGTAAATATTCTTTTACTGTTATGTCTATTAAAGAAAACTGAGTTTGAATAAAAAATGCTTCACCCTTTTTTGTAAGTGAGTATGTAAATTATTGTTTAAGGACAAATCTTATAGTGTTTACATTTTCAGTTTACTAGTTTCAAATCTTCATTTTCTATGTATATAAAATTGTATGTGCTCTTTATCTCTAATGACATAAAATAGTAATGTCATTAGAATCAAGGTTTTCAATTTCAGCACCATCATTGTCCACACTTTTCATATCCTTTTCACTTTTAAGTTTTAAGTACAATCATCAAAATTTTATTTTTATTTCTTGTCCCAGTTAATATTGATTCCTTTTAGCAAAACATAGTAGGTTGCATGTTAAATTTAAAACATTTTCTTTTCATTTTTTTGTATATATTATTTTCTCAATGCATCATTATGTAACAAAAATTTCACTTTTGAGATATACAGTAAAAATAAATGAAAGCATGTGTTTGCTTTATCAAGGGAAATTTATGGTGAATACCCTATGTCTTTCAAATAAGTGTGCAAGCGAAATAAGACATAACCGATTGAATCTGATTTTCTACTGTACAATTATTTTTTATGTGAAGGCTACAACAACTTATCATGGATTAGTTTTGGCTAAGAAACAAGGTATTTCTAAACTATGGCTAGAGGGGGACTCTCTTAATGTGTTTAATTGTCTCATGATGAAATATCCTCCTTCATGGTCAATTGCCAATTTTATTAATGAATCGATATCTATTATTAACTCTTTTGAGAAAATTAAAATCACACATGTTTTTTGTGAAGCGAACATGATGGCTAATGGGGTTGCCAACATGGGAGTGGTTGAGAGATCTGAGTAGGATTCTTTTGAATCGCTACTGCTTAATTTGAAGTGTATTTCTAATGATGACCAACTAGCTTATTTCTAGGCGAGATGTTCTTAGGGAAAGGTTTTTCATTATGATTTTAAGTTGGGTTTTGCATGTCGACCCTTTTCTCTTTCAATTTCATTATTCTTTCCCTGGTTTCCGTAGAAGGATGGACTAGCAGTTTTGGCAGGGTTACTTGGAATGATAAGCCCACACATATTTGTGGGTGTTTGTTGTATTGTTTTGAGTTGCACCTGGTTTATTTTACTTTCTCATTTCTTCCAAGTTTTCTTGGGTTTTCATTTGTTTCTTGTCACTATGGGTGGTGACCATTATAGAATTGAGTTGAGTTCCTGTGAAGAGTTTAAAAAAAATGCTACTGTGTGGGCGCACTTAGAATTGGGGGGAGTTACTCAATTTATGCATAGAATTCAAGGCCCAGACCCTGATGTAACGGATTTCTTTGTGAAAGGATGGAATGGGAGGTCTCTACGTTACCAGGGAATTGAGTTTTGAATTGAAGAGGATTTTATTGGGGACGTAACTAGTCTTTCAATTGCTGGGAGAAATTTTTTCAGAGACAGGGGAGTGGCTTAGAAGGCTTTTGCAAATTTCTTTAAACATGATGAGAGGAAGATGGTTAAGGAAATTGAAAGTGGAGGTTATGCTAGGAAGTCCCTGAAGCGGCTTTGGAGGGACCTCGTGCTGGCCATTATGCACTACTTCACCCTTGAAGGTAGATTCTCTGTGGTTTACACTCACCATTTTATGCTCTTAAATCATTTTAGGCATAATTTTTCGATCTCGTTTCTTTTTTACCTATTACATTCAATGGAGAAGACTATTGAAGACCATATAAAGAACCCTAAGAAGGTGGTTCTCCATCAAGGGCTTATGTGTTTTATTTTTTCTCATATCAAGCTAAAGTTGATCTTGGTCTCCCCTAAAACTCCTGGTAAGAAGGAAGTTAAAAATGACGGTTATGAAATAGGGGACTCTATTGGTGAATGGGTCGGTAGTTCGGAGGAGGAAGAGTCAGAACATGAGGATATGTCTATTGATGAAGGAGGCTCTGAGGAAAGGGATGAGGAATTGGAAAAATGGGGTAAGGGATATGAGACTGATGTGGAGTTACGAGAGACTATGGCTAATTCTGTTAGAAAATATTCGAAGGGGAAAACCAAAGGCATGAAGAAAGTTAAAGCTTCCGCCAAAAGGAAAATTGAGGTGGTTGCCCCTAATTTGAATGTGAATCCCGCATTTTCTTCTAGAAAAGAGAGTTTGAAGGGTTGTCATCCTGTGGGTGTTGAGGGTTTGAAGGGTTTTCATCCTGTGGGTGATGTGGATCCTTCAAATTTTGATTGTGTTCAGAATGCTTCATTGGGGAACCTTGTTCCTAGTAAGGATGGTCTGCTAGAGAGCTCCCCAGTGCAAGGGCTCAAGGTTCCGGTTAATTTTGGTGGTCAGTTGAGTGGCTCTGCTGATATGGGCAACTCTATGATGGAGGTGAAGCCTAATGAGAGTGGCTCCATGGATATGCAAGGGATTGATGCGGTTAATTGTCTCAGGATTTTTCTGCTGTGGAGAAGGAAGTGAAGAAGGAACGTCTGGAGGTGTTAGCTGATTTGGAGAATCTAACAGATAAGGAGAGGATAAAGGTGGATGTTGTGGATGTTGAGAATTTCCTAGCTAAAGAAGAGGATGAATAGAATAAGGACTGTTCTGATTCCCCTATTGACTTGGAGCAGAAGGGTCAGCCTTTGGTTAATTGGGATGAAATTGACATGAATATGTTTTGTAGAATGGCCAAAGATGGGATGAGAAACCTACTTTCCATAGTTAAGTGGTTATTTTTTGAGGTTAAGGAGCTCAATCTTCAAATGAAAAATTGGCAAGATGTTAGTGTTGCTATATTAAGAGGTAACCAAAAGGAGTGGGAAATAAAAGGCAAAGTGAAATCAATGCATATTAAGCTTGATAAGCTACCGGATGATGCTGATCATTTAAGGGTTTCTCATGAGGAAATAATTTCCTCTTTGGAAGTTATTGTTAATAAAATGTTAGAGGACAGAGTGGCAAGTCTGGAGGATAAAATGGGAAAGATGTAGGAGGACTTGAACATGATGGTCAATATCAACAATAACTCTTTGAAGACCACTGTTATGGATCTTTCTATTCTAAATAAGAAAGTGCTGAATTGGAACATAAAACCACTTGACTTGGGTAATATGGAGGAAAGGATTGAAGAGATTAGTGGCTCTTACCTGGTGGAGAAAGTGAAAGCTTCTACTCATGTGTTGGAGAAGGACATGCGGGCGAGTCTGTGCCTTAGGACAAGGAGCAAGATGAAAAAGAGGGTTGTTGTTGTTGTTGAGAAGCTGAAGGATGTTATCAGTATCCATGAGGGGTCATCAAGGAGAACATGGCCTCAACTAATGTTTTAGATAATTTGTTGTTGCTGGTGCTTCCTCTTTTGGTTCAGCAGGTTTGCTGAATTTTTTGCTTTTGGGTTTGCTTTTGGGTTGCTAATGTTCCATCTTATGTTAGCTTCTTGGTTTTTTGGGCTACTGGGCTTAGTGGTTTAATTTCTCTTGCAGCTTGGCATCATTTTAAAGGGTTTTGGGGCCCCTTCGAAACCTATTTTTCCTTATCAAAAACTAGTTCAATCTAATTTTCTACTATACAATTGTTTTTTTATGTGCTTTTTATTTTTTGCATGTGGATTACCCTTAGAAAGAGACTACTTATATTTTCTTAAATGAAACCTTTACATTTCCTATCTATGAAAGGAATTTACTGCTTGATAATAGGTTTGTGAACTTCATAAAAATTAAGATTGGTGTAAAAGGCCATCCCCACAAATGTTGTTTGGTCTAGAATTATAATGGAAAATAAAAAAGCTTGCTAGGAGAATAAAATAGGTTTTCAATTTCCAAAGTACAACATAATATTACTGAAGCATTTCAAAGTTTAGGCATTTGAGATTCATGGATCTCCTTGGAGGTCACCCACCTAAAATAATAATAGTAAATTAGTATGTTCACCTTTAGTCATAAATTAAAATGCAATATAATATCTCTATGTCTCTCACACATGAACATTTCATATAATCACATACCTTGTAAATGTCAACAATCGACTTATGGCATTCCTTAAGTCAACTGTGAGACATCAATCCCTCCTAATTTCCAATGGAATGATATGCTATAAACACATTTATGAAAATTAATAACATTCGGTTTTCTTAGTCCATGATAGTTATGTAAAAATTTGCACACAGTTTATCCAAAAATCTTACTCACATAACATTTATGAAAAGGTCATTAGTAATTTTTTCTCACACAAAAAATATCAAAATAAATTTAGTGCTTAATCAATGTTGTCTCATCTATTTCCACTCACTTTCCTCTCAACGGTTTAGTATTTTTATGCTGTCCATGTCCTCTCTCCATGGCCTCCTTTGTGAATAAAAATGTTGCCACAAAAGCTTTCACTGCACTACCACCAAGAAGGAAGAAGCAACTTGTGGGACTGCGGTAAAAACTGCTCTACTGCACCGAGCTGATGAAGGAGTCGTGGGACATTGGTGGTCACCGCACTACCACCGAGAAGGATGAAGTACCTTGCGGGACCACGATAAAAACCACTCTACCGCACCGAGCTGATGAAGGAGCCATAGGATAGCAGTGGTCACAAAATAAAGGCAGGATTTTGGGCAGGGCAACATTTTAATTTTCCATTACCCAATTCTATATCTTTTCAGCATTTGTAAATCACTTGTTCAATTCTATATCTTTTCCTTTCACATAAAACAATGTAAATAACTTGTTTGAACACTGCAACTGAAAGAATCTCTTTTCTTTTATGCAACTCTTTAATGTTCTAGTGAAAATTAGATAACAATTAGTTTACATTCATTTACTTCCATTTGTAAGCATTCATATACATCTACACACACTTCACATCCATTTCATATAACTATGTTTGGCCATTTTTTGTGAGTAAATGGTGAAAGAACATTGTATCCTTATCCACATTTTATAATTCATGCTGATTTTTGTTCATTGCGAAATAATATAATTGATTTCACATGAATTATCAAAATAACATTCATGCTGATTTTTGTTCATTGCAAAATAATATAATTGATTTCACATGAATTATCAAAATAACATTCATGCTTTATAATGGAGACCACGTTCCAAATTTCTTCAAAAAGTATTTTACTATTGGATGGACTGATGCATCAATATCTTACTACTCTTTAATACTTTTTTTACAGTAATCTTCTATATAATATTTTAGTACTTGTTTTACATGTATTTTGTAGTCAGGGAGTGCTGAAAGGTTGCCACGGAAAGACAATCAAAGTGTGTTGGAAGGTTGTCGCAAAAATACAGTCAGAGAGTGTTGGAAGGTTGCCATAGAAATAGTCGGATGGTGCTAGGAGGTTGTCACAGAAAGTTAGTCAGTTCCATGATCTGCTTGACTCACACTGGTCGGTGGTTGAAGCTGTTGTTTAGTATTTGAACTCCCATTTAGTTCATCGAATCTATCTACAAAGAGTTGATCACCATGCATATCAGTATTGTTGAAATTTCTTAATACACTATGGGGTTTATCTTCCCCATACATGTGCTGAGAAATTGTTTGCATTGAAGGAAAGGCAGAAGTGTATTGAGGAATAACTTTATTTCTTGTCATGGCTGCTTTAAAAATGCCTTCCCTGCTATCATCTTGCGAATTCAAATGGTACATGGTCCCTATATACAATGTTACTTGATTATTCCCAACATCGTGATACTTTCTCTGATACATAATGGCTTCAATTGAAAAAGACGAGGCAGAGGATGAGGTTGATGCACCATCATCACAAGAACAGGTCACCCATTGTGATTCAACATTAACTATACCTATGATGTTCCTCCTCTTGTTTATAGGATACATGCTTGCTTAGCTGATTTTGCGGGTTGAAGATAGTTTGGTCACACTTCCAATGAATTTGAGGCCTGAAGAATTCTCATTTGTGGAGTTACTAAGAGCGGGAGAAGTTTAAGTCATGTTTCTAATTGTTTTATCTTCTATAGAGGCTTCAAGTCTTGTAAACCCTTATACTTTTAATTTCAATACAATCTTCTTGACTTTGGCCCCTTATTTATCAAAAAATAAAAATAAATAACATTCATGCTGATTTTTGTTCATTGCAAAATAATATAATTGATTTCACATGAATTATCAAAATAACTACTTGATAGAAAATAAAGAATTAACATTCATGCTAGTGATTTTGAGAAATATTTACATTGTTTGGTCAGTGTAATCAAATTGAGGATGAGAACTTTGAGTCACAAGGCTAGACTAGGAAAAACCTACAATGATAGGCACTCAATTAGGCGCAATTGGCACCATCTTAAGTGCCCCAAACTAATTACATTAATGGCCAAAAGTTGGTGCTCAAGTTGGCATTAAGAAAGAAATCAGACAACAAAAAAGGGAAAAAAAGGGAAAAACGTCATACGAAGGAAGAAATCAAAATCAAAAATTTAAAAATTTCTCGCGTGAAGAAAAAAATCAGACAAAATAAAAGGGAAAAATGTCGAGCAAAGAGAGCACAAAGCCAGGATGCACGGAGGAAATCTGGTGAGGAGAGTACACAACTATTTGAATTTTCTCATAAGATTATATCAAATTTATTAAATGATATTTAAATTTTATTTTTTTTCGATCAATGATAATATTTTTATTTCAAAATATACAAAGCTCCAAATAAAAAGTCCTTCTAAAGCACCATCGCATCATGTTTGTTAAAACAGAATAAAAACCTACGGATCAAAAATCCCTACCACAACCGCTTGAAAACTATCCAACTAACTACTACCCAAACACCAACTGTTTATAGTATCAAAACCAAAAATAAGGATTAACCCCTTAAACTTATACATCAATATCTAGTTTAAACACAATAAACTAGTTTACACGAAAGTTCTAGAAGTGTTGCTAGATGCAATGGGCACATTTCTGTGAGTAGCTTCACCTTCTTTCTTGGACGCTAACGCTTCTTCTCACACAGCTCCTCTCTGGCAATGGCTTTGAGTCCCGCTATTATCTCCCTAGTCTCCATTAATTCAATGCACAATTTCAAAGCTTGCCACCCCCGTTCTGCACCCTCTCTCCACACGGCTTTGGTTCTTCCTTCTGGCCACCTAATGAAAGGGTGATTTATTTTTTCTACTTATGGGTCCACACCTTCCATTCCTTCGCTTACCAATCCTTTTCCTGGTATAGCCCTTTCTAGGATACTCTCCATGTTCACTAAGAAATCCCTATGCACCAACGCTTTCATCACTTTCCTTACAACCTCCACCGACTCTCCTAAGTCTAGTCCCCATGCCATGATCAAAGAGTATATATATCCATATTATTCTAAGATTTGTGCTTCAAATCTTCAAAGCCATTACCCAAAATGATTTGCACAGATTGTGCCACCTTCACATCCTTGTATAGGAAGAAGCCACGTAGTCTCTTCACAGTCACTTTGCCATCAAAAGGATCCAATTTCCTCCTCACTTTCAGAGTGAAGTTGACCTCCATTTCTTCTCTGGTACATTAGCCACTAGACTACTTCACACCATCATCCTAACACTCTCCTTATTCCCACAAACCAAGAAGCATCAAAGGAAATGCAAGAAAAAACTTCATTACATAGCAAATTTTTGGCTATCAACATTAATGTCAAACATACATCTAGCACCAAAAAAAAGAGCTAATTCTTCAATAATTTTGAAAAACATTCCTTCAATAATTTGTAAGTATATTTAATATGTTAAATGATATATTTTTTTTATTTCCTTGGAAAGAGTAAATGATATTAATTAGTTTAAAAGTAATAGTCTTCAATAAATTTATCTGGATCATTAGTAATAGTCTTCAAAAATGGCCACCAGTTCAAGTTCATTCTGCTTTCATAATACTTTATATCCATGAAAACCAAGCTCTCTAAATGGTATATCAAACTCTAGTTCAAAATATTTTAAATGAGGATGCTCCTATAGCTCTCTTACTCACTTGACAAATCCTTGAAACTTTTACTTTTTAACATTCAAAAGATAAATGGAATGTCCTCAACACCTAGTAGAGCTATCCAAAAAAGCTAACTAAAAGCTAACCCAGTTTTTTAGTTTAATAATTTAATTATAAAGTTTAAACTTTGAATGTTAATTTTTTTATGTGTTATTGGCTTATTGCAAGCTACAACATTGTTTAATATTTATATCTATAAATTGTCTCTATCACATTAATAGTGTGTCAAAATGGAAAGGAACTTGTTGGAAGTAGTATGCTATCAATTTCCAATACTTAGTGAATCTAGATCCATAGTTAGTAATGTCTAAACAAAATTTGTCCTAGCAGCCATAGGGAAATGGGCATGGGGGAAGGCTTACGTAATCAACTAATAGTATGATAGCCTCCTATGTATCCCATTGATTATTACCCATTAACTTTTCCCATTTCCCTATGGCTGGTGGGACAAGTTGTGTTTGGACATTAATAACTATGGATCTAGATTCACTAAGTATTGGTAATTTAGAGCATAGTACTTCCAACAAGTTCCTTTCTATTGTGAATGTGATAAAGACAATTTATAGTTATAGATATAATTAGTATTGGCAATTTGGAGCTTAACACTTCCACATTTCTTTGATCAATTTGGAGCATAATACTAAGACTACTCAAATGACATTGTAGCCAGGTAAAAATTTATTAAGGGCATAATAGTAGTATACTTGTGTATGTGTATTTCCTTCAGCTAAAATTTGCATTTATACTTAAGTGATCGATGTATACTTGTGTATGTGATCAAATTTTCTTCTATTTAATGATATCATTGTGTATTTAAGGTCTATTTAATAAAGGGTGCATGAAACAAGTTTTAAATCCTTAAAAATCTTTAAATTTCTAGGGTTTTTTCATTTTGTCGAGTCTACACCGAGTCCCCGAGTCGAGTCACCCTAGCCTAGTATGAGGAGAGTATGAGTCTCGTTACTATGGTTGTGATACAAACAAAAGGTGCTTACACATTGGTTGAATATATCCTCATCAAAAGGACCATAAAGAAATTTCAAATTTGTAAGTAAACTCTGACAGTCAAGAAAAATAGTCATAAAAATTGGAAGTAAATTTTGGTAGACATGTAGGTGAACTTAATTCATTTGACTTTATGCCTCTTGGAAAACATCAGGATCTCCCCTCCTAAAGTTTGGACCACATCCATTACCTCCACATAAAACTGGATATCCTTGGTCTTCTTGGTTCCCATGCCATGATATGGTTATGCAAATGAAAATGAAGCAAAGTAATCATCTCCTTCTCTGTTGGCTGGAAGAATGCATGCTTAATGTTTTGATACATGATATCATCTCTCTCTTCTGCTCTCATGGTTGAATACCGAAATCCATTATTGTGGGCCTCAAGAGTTCCAGTCATCTTTCGTCCTCTTCCACCAAATGTTGGCTTGATCCACACGTCTGCCATCCTAATCGGCTTTGTTTTTTAAAGTTGAAGTTTCTCTTGAGTCACCAGTGTAGCTCTCTCTGCCTTTTTAGACTCTTTCATTGCTACAAATTGTCTTTGGTATTTAGTCATTTGTACCACATGGTTGATGTGATTTGAATCCTTGCATCTAAATGAAATTTCCTTAACATAAATACTACTAGGGAATTTCAATGTTTCCATTGTAGTTGGCATTAAATTTGGTACCTGCAACATTGAAAATTATCCTTATATAAGAATTCCCTCCATCTTGTTGGATTGTAACACTCTTGATGGTGGCTACATGAAATATTATTTTGATTCCTCTTCTACGTCAGAGGGTTCATATCCTTGATCTAACTCTTTTGAGTTATCAGAATCATAATCACTAGCTTCCATATTTAAAAATTCTCAAGCACCATCTTCAATAAATTTATCTAGATCATCAGTAATACTCTTCAAAATTGGCTGCCAATTCAAGTTCATTCTATTTTCATAAATACTTTATATCCATGGAGTTCAACCATTCCTTGATGCCATCAAGTGAAGATTGAGGAATGGCGTCAATGCGGAGTACATCTGGCTTGAAGTATTTGAAAACAATAGCCATATCAAATTCCTTTTTCCCAAGTCCCACACTCTCAAGGTTAACAATCTCAATCTCACTAATAGGGATTATTAAGAAAGGTAATTCCACCAACTCTACCAAACAGTTTACCATAGGAACAATAAAAACAAAGGCTTTGAAAGGAAATCCATGAAAACCAAGCTTTCTAAATGGTATATCAAACTCTAGTTCAAAATATTTTAGATGAGGCTGCTCCCACAGCTCTCTTACTCGCTCAACAAATCCATGAAACTCTGTATTGATTTTATTTTTCCTGTCCCTCTCTTGTTGTCCTTCCTCAATTTCATCAGGATCATACATTGACCTTCTTGCCCCTCCTAAAGTTTGGACCACATCCGTTACCTCCACATAAAACTGGACATACTTGGTCTTCTTGGTTCCCATGTTGTGATATGTTTATGCAAATGAAAATGAAGCAAAGTAATCATCTCCTCCATTGGCTGGAAGAATTCATGCTTAATGTTTTGATACATGATATCAGCTCTATCTTTTGCTCTCATAGTTTAATATTATTGAAATCCATTATGGTGGGCCTCCAGAGCTCCAGTTATCTTTCTTCCCCTTCCACCAAATGTTGAATTGATCCATAAGTATGCCAACCTAATTGGCTTTGTTTTGAAACTTGAAGTTTCTCCTGACTCACCAATATTAGCTATAACTTTTTTGAAATTTTATTATGGTATGTGCACTTTGATATGATGTAATATGATTATGGTTTCATCTCTTATGTTGTAATATTAGATATATAATAGAAAAATAAATTATTGCATGAAATAAATAATAAATTTTCATTTAAATGTTTTTTTTTAGAACACGGGTCTTGCAGAAGATCAAGATTATCCTCAATGTGATATAGATCCACAAAATATTGGTTTTGTTGGTACAGATCACATGGCAAAGGATGATGATGATGCAGATATGGAAGACACTGAGGTTGATGACAATGATGATGACGATGACGACAACAGCGATGATGATGATCATGATCATGATGGTGATGATGATGATGAGACAAGTGGTGATAGTAACCAGTGACATTCATGATAATATAGACTACCTCATGGATCATTGTTGATATATCGTTATGATGACTCTTTACATGGTTACTATCATATGTATCATTTTCAGAGCCTACAGTACTATATTGGTGAGTTGTATCATATTGACATGTATCATTTTCACTATATCATTTGGACATGTATCATCTTGACTTGTATCAATTTGAGTTACATAATTTATCAATTTTATTTATATCATTTGTACATGTATCATTTTCCCTTATGTCAATTGTTGGACATGTATCATTTTGACATGTTTTTGATGTACTGGCATATTTGACTTTCACTTGTTTTAGTTGAATATGTTGCTGATCTTATCAGTATTGACTTGTCAATTTATATATATTAAAAGTGGTCGATGATTTTTGGATGGATATTTATTAAGTATGATGATTTTAATTTACTGCTTAGGATGGATGTTGTCAAATTCAATTAAATTGTAGATATTTGACTCACTTGTTTTAATTATAGATGATGATCATGTTACAATAATTATATTGTTATTTAATCATATGAGTTAAATAATTAAATTACTTACTCTATAATCATATGAGTTAAATAATTCAATTACTTACTCTATAAGCATATGAGTTAAATAATTAAATTACTTACTCTATAATCATATGAGCTATTTAAGAGGCACAATATATTTAACTAATTAAATTGAAATAAAACATATTAAATTAATAAATAGAATCAAAACAAGAAGCATTTTTAGAAGAAAAAAGGAAGCAAAACAAGAAGCATTTTTAGAAGCAAAAAAGGAAGCAAAACAAGAAGCATTTTTAGAAGCAAAAAGGAAGCAAAACGAGAAGTATTTTTAGAAGCAAAAAAGGAAGCAACAAGCATTTTTAGAAGCAAAAATGGAAGCAAAACAAGAAGCATTTTTAGAAGCAAAAAAGGAAGCAAAACAAGAAGCATTTTTAAAAGAAAAAAAGGAAGCAACAATGGAAGCCAAATTAGAAGCAATCTTGGAAGTAAAATTGGAAGCAAAACTGGAAGCAAACATGGAAGAAAAATTGGAAGCACAATTGGAAGAAAACTTGGAAGAAAAAGGGGAAGTAAAACTGGAAACAAAATCGGAAGCAAAACTGGAAGCAAACCTGGAAGCAAAACTAGAGGCAAAACTATAATCAAAACTAGAAGTAAAACTGAAAGAAAAACTGGAAGCAAACCTGGAAGAAAAACTGGAAGCCTAATTGGGTACTAATTTAGGCGTTATTTCTAACATTATTTCCTGGCGCTATTTTAGGTGTTAATAGAGGTATTTTTTTTGGCACTATTTTAGGCACTAACGGGGATGATGTGATTTTCTACGCTAACCACAATGCTAATTTTGGCATTACATCTAGCATAAAATTTGGCTTAAAAGTTGGCACCGAGATGATCATGCTTGTTAGCATTGAGTTTAGCACTGGCCAGCTCACCCAATTCGTGGACTAAAATACACTGAAATTCAACACTATTTTAGGCACTATTTTCCTATTTTGTTGTAGTGAATAGAAAGATTTTTCAAATGAGCCAATTGATAATGTTCATATAAATCAGATTCAATCTACTCTTAGGGAAAGATAAATTTACTTCTCTACATATGTTGATAAGTTAATATGGTAAAAAGGAAAATTAGGTTATTATTCTATGAAAGAGGGATACAATTAGTTTCACAAGTAGGGGCCCAAATACTAGAACAAAGGGCATATACATTTTGTTGGAACTCAAAAAATTTTCCTAAAGCAGGCTACTTCACATGGTTAGCAATCCAAAATAAAATCCTAACAAGTGATAACCCGGAAAAAATTGGAATTACAGAGCTTTTTAAATGTGTGTTGTATGATCAAGATTTGGAAGATGTCAACCACTTATTCATTTTATGTCCAGTATCTTAGGCATGTTGGTTGTTGTTACTGGCTAAAATGAATTGGTAGTCATCCTTCCCTAATACTCTTTGGAAACTATTCTCCAATTGGCCACAGTTCTGCAAGAGTTCCTTTTTTGAATGCATTTGGTGTATTATCCCATCTTCACTTGTATGGGATATTTGGTGGGCAAGAAATAGATGCATCTTTAGAAAAGAAAAGCTCAACATTGATCAAGTTCTACTTTTTCTAGAGCACTCTATATTTGAAACAGTAAATGGGTATGTGCATAAAACTAAGCATGTTAGTTCACTTTTTATTGATTGGGATTCAAAGTTAATGTTAGCGTGGCCACTAATTTCTTTACCTTTCAAAGGGAATCTTCACCAAAAAGTTCATAAAGTTAATAGAGCTTCCATATCTTGGAAGCCCCCCTCCACCTGGTAACTTCAAGTCTAATATAGATGGTGCTTCAAGCGGAAACCCAGGATTATCTAGAGTAGGGGTGATTATAAGAGACTCTAAAGGGTTAGTTTTATGTGTTAAGTATTTCAAATTGAATGCAGTTGAGGCTCAAGCATTATTACAAGGATTAAAGTTAGTTGTCAGCTTAAAACTTCCCATGATTCAAGTAGGAGACTCTTTGATTTTGATAAATGCTTGTCGAGATCGTAAGATTCAAAATTGGCAGTTGGGGTATATCTTCAAACAGATTTGGTCACTGCTTGATAAGGTAGGAAATTATCAAATTCTTCATACCTATAGAGAAGGTAATGTGGTGACAGACTTCTTGACAAACTTCGGTTGTGATCAATTAGTTAATGAAGTTACCCATGTTGCTGAATTGGGTAAGATGTAGCCAAAGTTAGAATAACTACTGTCAAAAGACGAAAGTTAATAAAATTTCCAAGTCCCAATACTGCATCTGATAAATCATCTATGTGCTTCACTTTTTCCATTTTCTTCAAAATCTAGCAGGGGAAGTATGTGTTGTTGAAATCATAGTTGTGTAATCAGGTTAAACTAGACCATGTCTACATGAATTTGTGTTTGCATATAAAGATGTGTTGGAAAATAAAATTTCAAATGCTCGTCCATGTCAGTATATGTGTGTAGACACAAAAAAGAAATCATCCATGTCAACAAACATTTGATGATGCAAATAAGCACATGTCATCATGGTACTACATTAGTCACACATGTTAAATGCAAAATCTCGGTCTAGTACAAGAGTGATATACAGATTCACTTGGCTCTCCACATTTATTATTAGTATAGGAGTGAAATAACTATATTCAGGTCTTTCCAAAGAAAGGTGTGATATTTGAGCCTCCACATGTGTGTGGTACATTATAGAATTAGATGGTTTGTACATGGAAGCTCCTTAGTATAATTTCTCATGGAAAAAAAAATCTTAGCGTTGGGCTAAGGCACGAAATCATGATGTAAGCAAATTGAACCAAATTTTTATCTCTCTGTTTCTGTAATGTGCAAGATACAGATGTCCATAATTCATCAAATCATAAGTATCTTCCATGTGCAAATGTTTGAAGGTGTTTTAGTGGCGTCTTGTCTAAATTTAGAAGGCCTGGCTCTGAATGTTTCCTCAGCATTGCTAACTTTTCTTTTGGGACAAAATTTTATCAGAGATTAATTTATGTTCTTTAATGAGTATGGATGAATCATTTTTTGGGATGTGCTTAAACACTTGGAAAAATCATGAAATACATATGTACTCTTCACAAGTGGTATATATCTATCTACTTTGCACTCTGCTACATAATCAAATTTATTGGTCTCTACAACTTAGAAAAAGAGTAGTTGTTTGCATGTTGCAAGAAGAAAGCTCAAGCAACGGGGATCTCTGGGTTCCAACGAGTCTACATGTAGAAAGTAAAAGGAAAGAGATGAAGTTCTTCCCTCGCAACTACCGAATTTTCATTCCTGTCAATGAATGGGAACTACCCATTTCTGAGGAGATTGGAGATGTTGAGCTTCGCTTGGTGTTCAAAGACCACTGTACAAATTTCAAAAAGCATATTAGAAGGGTTGTTGGTGTTGAAATTTTGGAGCCAAAGCCAAAAGGACTGATCTATCCATCTCAACTGTTATCAATTTTCATTTCCAACCTCATGGATTTGCTGCAAGATGTTAAGTTAGTGGAGTCTATTACAAATAAAGTTTTAAATGAATAATTCTTGCAAAATGGTGTCCTTTACAAAGCCTGTCAATGCTATGACTTATGGAAAATGCATGGGTACGTAGGAGGTCTATTCCCTAGACACTTCTTACTTCATCAAGAAGTTTTTCAAAAAAGAATTGTTGCAATTAACAAGAGTCTGTCTCTGCAAAATTCAAGTTTCATGATTATTGCTCTCAAAAGGTATGCAAGGGAGTTTGATCCTGATTTGGTTGACAAAGTAATGGAGAAAGATTATGCCATTCTAGTACTCCTCACGCATGTACATGTTCCTCCACTTCCCAGGTCTCATCAACCACAAGTGGTTTTAGATGAAAAGAACCTCTACGAGCCGGTGGGTGTTCATAATGTAAAAGAAATTGAAGAAGAAAATGGTCAGTTTTTGTAAGGTCCGAAAATTTTACTTACCAATTATAACCCTTAATTTCCAAATTAATTTAATAGAATAAAATTATTATAAAATGGCGTAGAGAAAGAGGGATAATTTAATTATTTTCATTATCCATGAATCAAAGTGTATCAAAACAAGGTTATGCAATTACAAGATATGGCCATATAGGCTTACACAAGATTTATCATATTAGCAATGCATCTAAATTCAAATACTATACTGTAATTAAGGAAATAGCAAAATCATAAATGCAACCACAATAGAACCATAACACAAAGAATTTTCATGAGTGGAAAACCCTCGTAGGGATGAAAAACCATTCATAAAAGTTCCTCACTAGCTACAAAATCTCAATGGTTACAAGATGCCTCACTGGAAATGATCGTACTGTCTCACTGACATGACCATTCATTACATAATTTTGGATATCATGAATATCACACATAACCAGGAGCAAAAGGAAGTTCTTTTACAAGTCACAAAAGACTACAAGCAACATTTACAAGTTCACCTACGCATCATGACATCAAAGTAATGCCAACACTAACATGAATCGCTCCCAAGTATTTACAGATTAAACCATTCTACCTTCAATTGACTTTTCAGATATCACACATATATACTAAAACCCATAATCCAATCACGTAAAGTTTCATGAAGGTAATCCTAGGCCTACTAGAATGCACACATGCCTATGTAATTATAATAAACAAAATGCTTACTTCTAAACTCATTGATTCATAGAGGATTCAATAATAAGAGAATAAAACCATAAAAGAGTTAAGATGAACCATATTGCAAGAGAAGAGTGTCATTATTGAAACTAAACTTTGATTAAGTAAGGTATAATTCCACATTCATTTATCTCCTTATTCAGGATTCAACCTCTGCAATATCATTTAGATAAAATCTACTAAGTATACAAATTAATATCTAATTATTTCCACAACCTATTTTACCCATTGATTTGAAAGATATAATGTTACCATGCTTGCTAACATGAAAACCCGAAAGTAAGTAAATACAAGATCTAATTCTTTTCTAGAAGTTATTCTCTACCCAAAGGTTATTCTATGTCATAATCTTTAATTTTAAAAAACAAAACTCACCCATTCCTTTTATTCACTAAGTATACATCTACCATTACTAGAATCTTATAACTAAGTCCCTATTTGAAGTACAATTTATTCTCTTGAATTTCCCTTATCAACTATGTAAGGAACACCATATTATTAGAAAATACTATTCCAATCATATATTTTAATGAATTCCTTCTATTCTTATGATCATGAAAACTATAACCCATAAGAATAATGCATAAATCTTTTTGAAGAGAAAGATCTTTTCCACACTCAATTAACCCAACTCCTAGCATAAGTCTATTAAATATATATGATTTAATATGAACTTATTACATCTAAAAAGAAACTTCACTTATCTATTCTTTTGCTTGAAGGAATTTCATTACTTGGGCCTACTAGAAATAACATTACCAACATCTTAAAATCTATGATATCAAGAAATACATGATTAATTAATACACTAATCTACCAATGTTTAAATCGAACATCCTAATAAATCTTTTAAGAATCGACAACAAGAATACTCGTTTCCCTCAGAGATTTTACTATTCAATTGAGATACACTTTGACCAATAATATAAATCCACTACTAGCATGATCTACCTCCCTCAACTTTAATTAAACTATATATAAGAGGTTTATTTTGAAAACAATCCTAGTAATCTTTGTACGATTGAATCTTCTATCCAACTTTCTATTTCTATTTGAATGATTTAATCTAAATAACAGATTTGTGCAAATATGCAAGAAGCCCACTCAAACCAACATTGTATACCTATTAGAATATTACAGTTTGGCCATATTCTTATTGCATATATATATATATATATATATCTATCTAAATAAATCAAACTAATGCAGAAATTTACCAACTCTACCCAGAAGTATTAATCATCCCTAGTCAGATTTCCTATCTATTCAGTTCTAAATCTAGACTTGTTCATTCTCAAATGAATATAATTGTATATTCATACTTAAATATATATATAAAGAGAGACTTAATGGTATGGGAATAGAAGTATGGTTTCAGCTGGTTAATCATTTTACATCAAAAAATTATACTGTAGGTATAAAACCAGATACATACAGGTGTAATTTTGGATCATATAATTCTATATTTCATATTATATACTCATATATAATACATATATATACAAATATATATATATATATTATATATATATTATATATATATTATATATATATATATATTATATATGTTTATATATATTCATATATTTGAAGCTACATGCCGCACAACAAATATGCTAAAAATGAATTTCTAAGATTCACAAAGGGGTTCAAAGGATTTCAGAGAGTTTTAAAAGAAAGAGGCAAAAATTATATATCTCGGTCGACGCCCCTATTAGGGGGGGAGCTACCTGTGGAGGGCGCTTCCCCCCACACCACAACCCTTCCCAATGGGGAGGGCATGACTATGGGAGAAACCCCTATCCCATTAAAAATTTTCCCTTATTTAAATCAAAACTAATTCACCTAGCATTAAACCTTTACAATTCGATTTCATTTTAAACATATGTATTATATATGTAAATATATGTATATATCTACATAGTTCAGTGTAGGCATATACATATATTTGTATATACAAAAATATCACAATGAAACAAGATTTCCCTTAAAGAATCAACATAAATCTGGCATAAAATATCCAATACAAAGATTTGTGCAGGATTATTTAAATGTGTATATATATACATGAATAGGAAAGAATGTTGTAAATTGTATAGTTATGCCAAAGAATTTCGCACAAGCACTCAATACTGAGGTTATGCACAATAGTTATCAAAATAATTCAATCTTTCTAACAATACCGACATTTTTTCTCACCCTTTGAAATTTAAAAGAAATGGTAGAGATTTAAAAACCTAGAAAAATTTCCTCCAATTGAAACTCCCTTCTTCTTCTCCCGTTCTTTCTTTCCTTGGAATCTGCTTTCTAAAGAATCTACCTCTCCTTCTCTCCCTTTTCCCTATATTTCTCTTCTTATTTCCACTACTTTTAATCTAGTAAAATCTAAAACTTCTATTTGGTAGCCATTTTCATTTATTTTTGCAAAGCAATTCAAGAAGTATATCAAGCAGTCGTGTTTTCTTGTTATTCATTTCCTCCCTTTTAAAAGATTTCACCTCCAATTCCAAAATACCTAATCTTGAAATCAAAATTAATACTTCTTTTTATGTATAATATTTACCTTTGGTATAAGAATAACAAGAGAAATTCGATTTTTAGTTGTGACTAAGAGATTGTCTGTAGTGAATAGTGAGGAAATACCATTTTAAATTGACAAAGAAAAATTTACCCTTAATAAGCAATAAATATCTTTTAATTGTAAAAATAAATATTTATTCCAAATAAAAATTAAAAAATATCATTTAATTGAGAGTAAAAGGAATTATTCTAAATAACCAAGAATTATCACTTGTTTGGAATAAATTAAATCCATAACCAAATTATAATTAACTCCTTTTTGTTTCATTGCACTTTTATTTCACCACAAATTAATTTAATCAAACATTGTAAAATATGAGCCATAAAAATAGGGGTCATGATAGTTTTTGGTGCTCAAAATGAACAGGATTTTGCAGAAGAAATCCAATCGGAGGTTGTTCAAAATGAACAGGTAATTGCATAGACAATCATTCAACCAATGGTTGGTCTTCTACAGTCGTTGGGTGGTCGTATTGCCAGTGAATTCGACCTCAATGAGCTTCCACCGATTCAGTTTCTAGAGAGATTTGGTACGGAAAAACAAGGTGTTATTTTTTAGCTAGAGGGTGCTCAAAATACTGGTGGGTCTACTAGCAACACAATGTTGTGTTTTCCTGGTGTTGTTGGCCATGTGGTACAGTATCGACGTGAAAATGACCAGCCAGTCTAGATGGAGATTGAATAAATAAATGGGTATTCTAAACAGTTCTTTTTGAAGTCTAATGGTTTTATGATAAATTCAAAGGTTTTTGGATGATGAAATCAAAAGGAACAACTGTCAAAAGGTTTTTTGATGAAAGATTCAAAGGGAAATAGCTGGTAAAAATGCCCTGAAAGTATCCTGAGGGTATTTAGGCCTATAAATCAATCTTCTTTGAAAGTTTAGCTGATGCAATATATGGTTGTAATAGACAGTTTAAAGACAATATGTCTTTTGGAAAGCTACATATTATCTATTGTAAATCTCTATTATATCAATATAAATATATATAGACAATATGCCTTTTGTTTAAAATAAAAATATTTTAAAATATAACTTTTTGTTGAATAGGTTGGCTTTACATCACGATCTAGCATGTGTGAAACGATATGGATGGTTGTCACATTGGATTTACTCAAGTACACTATAACACATTTATTTTTAATTTTTGAAAATTTGAAATTTATTGTTTATGATATTTGTGTTTTTGAGTTTAACCTATTATTGTTTTTTTAGTTGATAAATTTAATTGTCACACCTCTTGGTATATGAGAAAATCTGGATGTTGGTGGTAGTGCTACAATTTCATCATCAACGTCCTTAACACAGGTATGACATGAACACATATGTTTAATAATGATTATTTTGTGTCGGTGGATATGAATAGGTATTACCAAATAGTTGATAACTATGTATTTGTTATGTTATAGATTGATGTAAACACCCATCTACAAGGAAAAACTACTCTCTACGATGTTGAGTTTCATAGGAAAAAAGAACTAGACTAAAAATATGTTGTAAGCATGTATAATATATACCATTTTAAATAATTTTTATAGTTATATACTTTGGCATAGGATTTTTTTTAAAATTTTTTATATAAGTTGACCTACAAAATAGTGAGCATAAGATATCATAATGAAACAATACAACAAGTGGTACAAGGGAACGAGGTTCAATATCTAGTCAAGCTAAAGAGGTTGAATGTTTGAAGAATAGAGTTCAAGATTAATAGATGAAATTGCTTTTTATGAATCTAAATGGAACATAGGTATTATAATTTTTATGGTATATGTATCAATGATATTTTATAGTTTGAACAATAATATATTGGCCTCATGTCATTGCATGACATTTTGATGACATTTTGTATTCCTTCATGACCTTATCAAGATCAATATATCAATATTTTATGTGTATTGGTAGCTTAAATGGTTTAAAATGTTATCAAAATTTACCTAGCTTTAGTAGTGTATTTATGAGGACCTAAGAGTTGTAGTAGTACTTATCTCTTTCTATTGGAACCACTCATTACATCAATGCACTATTTAAAAATGTATTTTACTTGTACCTAAAGAATGTGATCATATTTGATTTTCATGTATATGTAGGTTATGATTTCCATGTACATAGAAACAATTACACATAAGAACCAAAATCTACCAAAATTAATAATTAAGATCATCTTGTGATTCAATTTTAGAAAGCAACACCACTTCAACCCTTGGAATAATGTTTATTTTCAGCTCAAAGAAAGGATGATGTTGAGTTTCATAAAAAATGATTGTTACCACTAGAATTGGATAATGATCACATGACCATGAAACTCACATGACAAAAGCTAAAACTCCAAAGAGAGGTCCTTAAACATCACTATTACAATTATATAAATAGAAACATCTAAATACATTAATTAAAATAGAAATTAAATGATGACATTTTGTTCCTCGATCGATGAACCTTAGTTCGCAATGGTGGTTCCACGCCACCCAACCATGTGATACCCATAGGCTCACCCCACCGTGCTAGGAGATTGTCACAAGGCGCAAA
This sequence comes from Sequoia sempervirens, assembly GCA_007258455.2. Lineage (NCBI taxonomy): Eukaryota > Viridiplantae > Streptophyta > Pinopsida > Cupressales > Cupressaceae > Sequoia > Sequoia sempervirens. The sequence continues at coordinate 14,867 of VDFB02070238.1, read as the reverse complement.
CACTCACACACACAATACATATGGGGAGAGGGGTATACACTCACACAAGACATGGATAATACAATGTATACAATGATGTAATGATACTAATATTAATATAGCAAGAATGCATAATAACTCTTTGAGTGCTACTCAAATCTACTCTAGGGTTAAATATTAGAGAGTAAGAGATTGAGTGTCATCGCGAACACTCACATTGTTCTTAGCATGGAACCAAGTACCCACTCATATAGATGAGAATAATTGACATTAAAATTATTATTCTCTCTAAGTAGCTTGTCTTCCTCAATCTTCCTTACCCTATACGAGCACTCAAGGCATGAGAGGAATACCATTATCTTAGTTAGTCTATTACCCCATTTTCATTAACTATCACTTATTATTAAGCAACTCCCCATAGTGTGATTTTCATACATGGATCTTTGGGTTAGGTTCACATTGGGATCCACTCCCATCACTCTCCCTAACACTTGGGTTGTAAGCTCATCACACCCTCCAACAAGTGTGGCACAAAAATCAATTTGCAAAATACATTTTTTCCAAATTTCAGTGGCACTTTCCCACAATGCATATTAGCCTATTTCACAAGGTTCCATCTTTTCAAAACATCCAAATTCATTCATTTTCATGCAAAACTTTCATTTTTCCAATATTTTCACAATGCAAAAACCATTAAAGTTCCCAAATCGACCACTAAAATTCATCAAAATTTAAACTTAAAAATAAAAATTATAAAAATACCCTTTGGTGGAAAATATGGCCAACACCCCTCTTAAGCTATAAAATTGACATTTCCCATTTCTCAAAAAAATGGGCATGGTAACCCCACATTTTGAAAAAGAAATAAATTTTAAATAAATCAAATAATTTAAACATCTAATTTTCTACATGAAGCAAGTTGGGAGGATTATACACTCACCTAATCATTCTCCAACAACCAGATTCAAAGGAAATTGAAGAAATAAAATAAAAATAATGAAAATACCTTAATTCTCTCCAAAATTTGAAATGTAAAACCTAACAAGCACACCACATGAGGACTCACAAAAACTAGCAAGCATGATCCCCTCTTGAATCCTATCCCAATGGATCCAACCTCGTTGAATTCTAATGACAAATGCACTCCCAATCTACAAATCTCCAAAATGATCCAAACAAGTTTTTCTCTCCCAATAATTTTTTCACAATTATAAACATAAAATGAAAATAGAAAGCCTTTTCCCTATTTACCCATTTCAAAACTCAATTACAAAATCATATATCTATTTTGTAACTCAAAACTCCCTCAATTTCTCCAAAAAAGAATTTTTGATCAATTAAATCCATTCCAAAAATATCATTTAACATATAATTTAACCATTAAATCTATTTAAGCATAAAATGTAACTAATTTTGTCAAAAAATGGAATCAATACAATTCAACACACACTTTCCCTGGGCTTCAACAATAGGGTTATAGTATCCAAAATCATATAAAATCAAATCAACAAGGTAATATAATGGTAAATCACACTTGAATCAAGTACGATGGGTAAGGTTAACAATTGCTAATGTCACATGTCTGATATAACCACCATCAAAGAATAATTCAAACCTCTAAACCCAAGTGGAAAATTTCCTTGTACTTGTATCCACTCAACAAATGTCAAGTGTACCTGTGCATATATATAACAGTCGAAACACATAAAATTCCCAAATGAGGTATATAACATAATCATAAGTACTCATTCAAATGCACATGTGCATTAAAATTAATTAAAACAACATAATCCATCATAACATAATCATAATAAAATTATATTTAAAGGTGCATCTAAACTAATTCCAATACAATATAATAATGATGTTACAAATAATATTGAATCTATATATAGGTAGAGCATATGATAAAATTCAAAAATTGTACTAAAGATTATAAATGTGAGAGGAACTACATCCTCCCCTAATAAAAATAGGCTTACTCATGGAAGTGTTGTGTGGTCTCACAACACACCCCAAGACTATAAGACTTGGGGACCCAAGTGAAAACTAATGTTTATGGCAGGTGCTGGCTAGTCGAGAAGGATCACCAGAAGTTGAAGTTAAAAGGAAATTTTTTGGAGTACTTCATGATTCAAGTGTATCAGGTACTAGGTACCGAAAGGGAAAAAGAGTTAAAATTTCAATGTAAGGTTTTTGGTAAAGTGTTCCAATCCAGGAGTGAAGGTCTAAGAAAGTGTGGAGGTTTTGATAGAATCTAGGATTTGAGAAAAAATTATTTTGGTAAAAGTTGAAGTGTCAGGTACCAGGTAACAGTATTAAGTTTAAAGTTAAAAGTTTTAGTTTGCTCGGGGGGTCCAAAAGGTCCGATAACCCACCTAAAAGATAATTGTGCGAGAATGTATTTTAAAGTGTGATATTTGTGATTTGTTTGAAATGATGATTTATTAAAGATGGTTTTGTTTTCATGAGAGTTTCATGAATGTTTTTAAGAGGGATTTAATATGTGGAATTTGTACTTGTAGGAGGAACAGATTACAATGCAATATTTGGGTATGGATGATCAAGAAAACTTGGGTTGCAAATAGATCCGATAGTTTTACTAGGTTCTATAGTACACTCTGAAAGATCATGCGGGAACAAAGTTCATTGCGAAGAAGTACCAAATATCAGAAACTGGGAATCTTGGTATTACACATGCAACAAAGGGGTGTGCTTAGCCTCAGGGTGATTCATTTCTGGGAATTTTTTGTCCAAGTCCGAACCTAAATGTAGGAACATAAGGTCTACTTGATCATTCTGAGTGTATGGGAAGTTCCTTCATTCTATTTGGTGGGTTTTTTTGGTTCCAAGATAAAATCCTGATTATATAAATATGAAGATCCCGAAAGGTTTTGACGTGTTGAAGAAGGTTGACATTCGTTGACTTCGTTAGAAATTATCCTACCAGTTGTCATATTCCACATGTCTTGTTGAGATTCATCCCTTGGATTCCCTCTCATATTTTGATTGAATTTCCCAAGTGTCTTGTTCTTATAAAAGGCTGGGAGATGTTTCATTTTAAGTTTAGAATTTGTGGATGTTGGAGAAGCAAAACTTCTTTAAGTTTTATTATTTTTCCTATTTTCTATTCCATTCCAAATTAAAAACTTGCATGCACATAGAATCTAATGGATATTAAAGCCAATTTGAAAGCTATCTCCTTATATGAAATCTTACGTAGTTAATTCTTTGTTCTTGTTGGACAAGAATATGTGCTACATCATTTAAGGGTGCATACAGACCCTATCCGGTGTTCAAATAATCCCCCTCTCTTTAAAATCTTGCATCATTCTATGATTAGCTATGAAGCAATTTGGTGACATATGGAATGGTTTTCTTTGGTTTGGTTAATTCTTGAGGCATGTGTGGATAATACCTAGCAGAAACTTTACTTTTTTAGTACTTTTGATGCTTTATTTTAGAATAGATGTTTAAATTTTTAAAAATGTTCAAAAAAGAAATTAAATGAATGGAATTTTTATTCCAAATCTTTTGATTCCATGATATTGTTGAATTCTTAAAGCTAAATCTACTTAAGTGAAAACAAAGATATTTTAAATTCATGAAATGTTATTGCAAATTTATCGATTTCATGAAGTTGTTAAATGATTGGACCAAGATTGTCTTTTATCTATCCTTATGATTCCTTTGAGAGATAGAAAAACCATTTACCCCTCATGATTAACAGCATTATCACAACAAGCCTTGATGCAAACCTAGTATGGTCAAGACCTGACATAAATGAGTCTTGGGAATAATTTGAGTTAGCCTAAGATTTAGGTTGTCCTAGTTCAATCTTTCAAGTAAAGATATGTTCCCACAGTCTGCTTGTGAGGATTTATTTGCATTGTTGGTGTGTGACTAACATAGTGATCAATAGGAAGCATGCAAAAAGACAAGGATAAAGAAATCTTAGTTGCATTGCATCCTCCCAAGTCACCAAAGACTCGTCATTTGAGTCCCATTGGACCCTTACCTACTCTAGATCCCAGCCTTTAAGGGCCAATGTCTACTATTGGAGAATATGGAAAGGGTCCAAAGATAGTTTCCCACCTTCCTAGAACTACAAAGCACCCCAATCTAGAACATGGGTCACATCCTAAATATAATTCCTAAGAATTAAAACATGGAATATTTTGTGGATATACAATAATTTGCATGGAAAAGAAAGACAATCAATAACATGAAAAATCCTCTCAAGGATCTCAAAATTTTCAACAAAATGTAGTGTGAGTTTAGATACTTTTCCATAACAAATAGGACTCTTTCATGGTTGCACTCTCATGAAAATAGAATCACTTACTAAGAAGTGTCAATCCAATCTATGAGAATTAGCATACTTCTTCTGATGGTCATGGGTTGTCACCAAATGCTCCTTGATCTGATCAACTTGCTACTCTATGTCTTGTAGCTTCTCAATCTTACCCAAGATAACACGATCCTCCAAACAATCCCAACTTAAGGGAGTATGGAAAGGTCATCCATGAAAGGCCTTAAAAGGTGTCATGCTAAGAGAACGGGGTACCCATTATTATAGGAAAACACTACAAGATATAAATATTCCTCCCACTTTGACTGTCATTCCATCACATACATGAAAAGCATATCCTCAAGAACCTAGATCACTCTCTCCCTTTAACCGTCTATCTCAAGATAATAGGAGGAACTAAAATTAAGTTGCACCCCCTAAATAATGTTGTAAGGAAGTCCATAACTTAGATGTGAACACTAGATCTCAATCTTAAATGATCTTGTGCAAACACACAATATCCTCCATGAAGACACATTTCACTAATGCGGATAAATACGAAGACCTCATAGGATAAAAATGGGCAACCTTAGATAAATTATCCATAGTCACAATGATGGCATCATGATGAAAAGAAGACATAAGAAACCCAACTATGAAATCAAGAGAAATCATATCCCACTTCCACTCGAGAATGACATGGGACTACAATAAATATGTGGGATATTGATTCTCGGCCTTAACCATTGACACTCAAGGAATCTAACCATAAAATTGGAAACATTGTGCATCATCGTTACCCAATGATATAACTATCTAAGGTCAGTGTGCATCTTCTTGATGCCATGATGTGATGAATATGGAGTATGATGTGCCTCAGAAAAAATCATTGAACAAAGATCTTAGGAAATTAGAACAAAAGAATGACCAAGATGTTGCAATAGTCCATCAAAGTCCAAATAATAATAAGAAAACCTACCCCCAAGGGCTCTCTCAAATTCTATGTCCACTCTCACCTCTTGATACCATGTATCACTAGGAAGTGCCTCAAGAATACGACCCTAGAAATTGATACCAAGGGTCAAAATTGAGATCTCATATCTCCTCCTACTCAATGCATCTACAACAACATTCTCCTTCACTTTGATGTAATGAACATAAAATTTATACTCACACAAGAACTCCATCAAATGACATTGTCAAGAATTCAGGTTTGGTTGAGTGAAGATATACTATAGACTATGATGTTTAGTATGAAGCTCAAATCAATGACCGAAAAGAAAATACCTCCAATGAACAAGTGCATGGACTACTACCACTAAATCCAAATTGTGACCGGGGTAGTTCAACTCATGATCCTTGAGCTTTCGTGACTCATAAGAAATCACTCGTCCCTTCTACATGAAAACAACCCTCACACCCACTCAAACCCCTTTAAATATCCTACATAACATACCCAACATATACAACATTTAATCCACTTGTGCAAACAAGATCACTTTCTCATGAATTTAAAAATTTTGACAATCATAACAAAATTAACAATAATACTAATACACACTCATACAAATTTTATTTTCAAATGAAAAACTACTTAAAAGAATTAACTCATACCTTGAGAAATATTTTCCCAACACTATTGATGAAACTTTTTATATGAAGACTCCTCTAATCTTATCCTCTCCTCTTAATCCTTTTTTCTAAATTATCTTCTCCCTTCGCTCATCTTTAGAAAAATGAAGCCCCAAAAATATAATTTATTTTCTATCCTCAAGGGAAATGCATAAATAGGAAAGGTAATTTCTTCATCTTATGACAAGTTCCATCTCCACAATAGATCTTAACTTCTTTTAGTATAAAATTTTTTATAATAAATTATATGGATTCATAAACATATACACATATAACATCATATATTAATAGTATTTTATAGCTTATGCATGTCTTCCAATTAATTCATCTTGCTTTAATCTTCATCACTTTCACATATATTTAATTCATATCATTCTACATGATTCCACACATCCCCCCCTCATCTCTCACTTTTCCCTTATTTATAATATAGCCTGTTATTGTATTTTCATAATACCTCTCCATCATATCCTTTCATAGTAACACTTAATTATCTTATTTGCTAGAATTTACCTTTTTATGTATAATATTTTACACCTTAATAGATTTTTTAGGCATATCAGAGGTGTTTTAAGGTTATTTAAGTGGTATATAATTGATATATGGGTCTACAATGTTCCAAATGACATATGCACACATGTTCTAGATTAATATTTACAAGGAACTTATCAACAATCCATAGACACTGGAAAATATAGAACATAAAAAATTATCACTACTAGTCATAACATTAAATGTCCATCATTTGAAAACTCAACTACTAGACTATCCTAATTTTATCCTTCATGCATATAGGATCAACACTTTTACAAATATTTCCATGCTACCTTACCTTTTGAGGAAAGGTTGGAACATGTGAGAGAGGGATGACTTTACACTTTCTCCCCTGGGATTGGAGGAAGGATTGGGCTTCCTCCTCAAAGTCCTTTAAAGGTGAATTAAATAACCTATTGTTTGGCCAAGCAAGTATAGTTCTCAATCTAAAAAGATTTTTTTATGACCTAGGATCTCAACACAAGAATTTAAGATTTAGTGATTTCCTCTTCGATAAGGATAAAAAAGCATCACTATATACTATATCACTTCATGCATTAAACTACTATCACAAGAGAGGCACAAATGTCACATAAGGATAATATAGTATAAACACACTAATTTTTTAAAATTTATGAGGTAACTATACAAAATTCATCAAAATTTTCCAATTTCTTCTTAGTTTTTACTATCATTCCAAAAGCAACCGTCAGGTGGTTGAAACCATGTATATTAAAAGTTCAAAAAATATCAACATTATAGACCAGAGGAGGCGAATAAACAGGCCTAAAAAGCTAGAGAAAGCTCCGAAGATACCAAAATGGAGCTACAACTAACTACCATTTTAGACTAACCCTAACCTAAGACACCATGACAATAGAAAACCCTGCCTTCCATTACAATAGAGCGGTTGAATTACCCCTGTTCAGGGACGACACCGTTGCTCACCCCCGCACCATTCCACTAAACCAGCCTTTCCATTTTCGACTCCCTCCCCCAGTTGGTCGTCCCATCAGCATCAACCAAACCTTCCATCATGATGTACGCTTGCAGCCATCCAACACCCGCATTTGGTACCACACCTAGAATTTGCTTGAAGAATTGAATGCTTTTCTTCGCCACCACTCGAAACTTGGGAAAGTATGTCGGGTCATTTGTGAAGATCAATGGATAATGCTCAAGGGACTTCGTACGCCAACGAAGCATATAATAATCATTTGGTAGCGACACACCCTGGGAAACCTCATAATTCTCCAAAAGATCATCAAGGTTCATCAGAAATTTTCCCCAAACTAGCTTCTTATAAAGGAGTCGACTCATTTCCTTTGTCTCCCCCACCTCCAGAATGGACACCACGAACATTGTAGAGATATCTGAATTCACCCTGTGCCTATGAAACGTTTAAGAGAAATTCTCCACCGAGCACCATCTTGAGGGCATGTAGAATCAACCCATGCTTGGACTTAAATACAATGCCCAGCCTCTTCTCTATAACCTCCCCCGTAAAAGAAATCTTCCACGCCGAGCTCTCAAGCCTGATTGGAGTGTCCATTCCACCCAACATGACCACACCTTGCTCGCAGAACAAGAGGAATGTGTGGCAAAAGGCCAAGAAAACATTTTATGTAATGAGGCCCAATCAGGCTTGCAACCAATATTCACACAACACTCATGGTACGTCCCATCAAATCGACGTCACCTCCACACACATCGAACCAACTAGAACTTGCCGTAGCTATAATGAGAATTTAAAGCTCACTGAGCTAGCGAGGCCCTTTTTGCCAACTCATCGGCAGCTACATTGCCTTCCCGATATATGTGTGTTACTTTGTAGGTTTCCAATTCACCAAGTATTTAAGTGATAGGAGATATCCACCTCCTAATTTTCTAATTAGGAGTCCATCCCAACCTAATTTCATTAACTGTGATCAAAGAGTCTCCTTCCAGGTGGATTTTACGTAAATTTTTATGTTTAGCACATTGGAGACCAATCAAAGTAGCTTGAAACTCTGCCTCATTATTTGTACTGCTCCCCAAATATGTTGATTTCTCCATAATTCTATTTCCATTAAGATCTCGGATCACACAACTCACCCTACTCTCACCTAGATTACCTCTTGCAACCCCATCGAAGTTCACATTCACCCATCCTTCCTTAGGTGTCATCCAAACCACTCCCTCCCTTGAGGCCCTCACAGGACGAACCCCTGAAACCCCATTAACGGGAGCAATTTCTTCTTAGTTATCATGTATATTGCCAAACAAAATTGGGGAATGATGACTAATAACTAACCCCATACAACAAGTCGACAAGCATAATTTTTCTCCCAAAACCACAACAAGACTTAACTTCTTTGATACTTAGCTTACAAATACCTACTTGATCTTACAAGTATGAAGTATAAATCTTAATATAGTTTCTCATTTCACAAGATGATACTAAAAGAAAATATTAGAGGGTTTTAGTGCATCAAATACATATGACGAACTCTAGGATCATGAAGATACATGACTAGAAATTGAGCCAACCTTTAGTCATAAAATCAACACTTAAACTTTCTTGTGGTACAAAATAGCTCTCATCTCCTTAAGGGATACACCACTCCCTTCTAAAACCATAGAACACAATGGGATAGAACACAATGAGGTAGACCTATAAGAGACTAAGGAAAGGGAGATGTAATCCTCCTCTATATATAGCTTTGAAATTCACAACTCCTTAAGGAATATTCCAAACCACCTTCCCCGCCCCAAACAGCCTACTAGGGTCCCCTTTCAAGATAAAAAAATTAACAAAAATACAATATCACATGTAATAGTAATGGTAATAAAGAATAGGCCTCAGAAAACATAAATCTAAAATGATAAAGGGATCAAGAAATCTCATATAAATTGACTATAAATTCATTACATCATATGTTTAGCGAATACATTGGATAACTAATTTATCTTCATCAGTTAGAAAATGGAATTATTTATAGTCCAATATTTATCATCAATTTAGATGCTACCTACATTAAGAATATAAGTATTGACTTCTATACCATAGATTAACATGTTTGAAAATTTCTTATCAAGTAGACTTTTTTATTATAGGGAAAATTTCTTACCAAGTAGACTATTTTATTATAGGGAAAATATTTACTAGACATGCAATCTATACGAGCCATATTTTCCACCAATGATGACGTTCAAGATTCCATTGAAACAAATTATTATTTTATTTATTTTTAAAAAAAATCACACCATGTTCCTAAGTGATTTTTTACCTAAATTCCTTACCTTCAATGAAAGCTATAGCACTCGTATTAATTTTAGTTGAACAAGAGTAAGATAACTAAATATTCATCATATCAAGTTCAACAATTGTGTTTCATCAAACTTAGTGTTAACTATATTTCATCTATTCATCATTTTCATGACATCCATTAGTAAATCATTAATCGAATCATAAAGAAATAAATATAATAGGTTCATCCTTCATTATAGATTCCTCTTATTTTATTACGAAATACATTGCAATAGTGTATCTCCCAAGAGATATATGACACATATTGTACCATGCAAATTATAAAAGAATTCTTTAATAGGCTTTTTTCATTGACACAAACTAGTAATAGAGATGAAAAATTAACAATTTTTTACTATAATGTTTTAAAAGTCATTTATTAATACTATATTTGTGTACCATGATGAGATAAGAAAGAGCTAGGGGAAACGGCTTGCAGATGGGGAGGACAACAATAATGTGTAGAAGAAGAAGGGTAAGAAGGTGGACACCTCGGCTTGTGATGCTACCAAGGATACCCAAACCAGTCTTCAGGGGCCTGCGACTTTCGAGAAGAAGCTCAAGTTCTTGTCCAAGGAGTGGAACGCGATCACTGGTCTCAAGCTTTTAGGAGACCTGTAGGTGTGGTTTTTTTGTGCTGGTCCTGGTCCTTTGGTTTCTTTTTCTTTTTTCCTACTAGTCGAACTGTTTAAGCTATAGTTTTTGTTTACTTTTTTGGTCTTCTCACTGCTCGTGAGTTGTTGGTTTGCCTCTATGGCTAGTTTGTAATGGGTACTGGCCCTTCCAGTTTTAATATAATCAAAACAATTACCATAATTATTATGGAAATTCCTTGATCATTGCTTAATATTATTAAAATAATCAAACCACATCATCATAAAAAATATATATATATCAAATCTAATTAACATTCAATATTTTAATCTTGGGGAAAACTTCATAGTTAAGCACGCTTGAGTTGGAGTAGCATTGGGATCAGTGACCTCTGGGGAAGGCCCAATGCTTAACCTCTATGAGCATCACCTAGATGCAATGAGTGCTAAGTGGACCATTCATTATCATTAGAGATGGGTTCTTGTGAACCACTACTCATGAAACATGGGTCAATGAGTTTGACTCAAAAAACTACACCATTGAATTCTAATAGCAATATCATAATTCAATATTTTAATATATTTGAATTGAGACAATTATATTCTAGCTCACCATTTAACTATTTTCATTCAATAAGAGACAACCATTATTGAACAAAAAACTCTTGATAAAAATTATGAAAAATAACTCACAACTTATAAGTACCATTTATATTCATCTAGGCATAATTTTCACATTTAGTCATACAATTTTTTGTCGGTACATGAGGAGCTGGTTATACTGCAGCAAATCCTCATACTTTCAATTATGGTGCAGTATATGATACAAGGAACGCTGAGAAAATTGAAGACACGTTTTTTCATCTAAAATTCAGGAAGAAGAAGAAGTTAAAAAAATATCTGCAACCTTAAAACATCTTTTTTTCATTCAACATGAAAGATAGCCCTTAATTCTCACTAAAATAGAAATATCAGCCAACCTATCTATGGCAACAATTCGAATTCGGTGGAACATCACAGCAAGCGCCTGGGCAACACGTCTTGATACAAGGCATAAAAGGCGCTTCTGCACCTTCTGCAGGATATATTTAACAGTCAAATATTAAAGTAAAACTCTTGCTAAAGCTTGGAAAATCAACTTAAACGAACTGTGAAAAGTTATTATAAAGTGGTAAGAAAGTGTTATTTAAACCAAAAAATAATTGGTCTAAAAGGCTTATCACAGATCACATATTCTTGATAAACGGATATAAATAATTACTTTTCATCTGTATTAACGTTTTGGATCACATTCCATGATCCATCATTCGAATGAGAAGAGAACTGGACCATCATCATCTCTTACAGTTCTCTTTTTCTGATGATGGATCACGGAATGTGATCCCAAACGTTGATGCAAATAAATTATACACAGTAAAATTCAGAAATACAACATTCTCATTGATTATAGACTGTGAAAATCTAATATCTTAAATTACCTTCCATCTGACGAGCATACTCTCCCTTGTCAAAAGTAATATATCTTGCTTCTGCTTGCAATTGACCAACACTATAAATCAAACATAAAACAAACATGAACAAAACCAGAATTTTACAAGCTCTCAGAGTCGCCATGGTTAAGGCTCTGCATCCATAACAAGAGTTATGGTATTTAAAGGCAAGAAAATGGGATGATTCACGTTGATCGATTCAAACCAGAGGGCAATGATGTTTTTCTTGACCAAGAAATTTAGAATATAATATGTATTTTGTAGAGTCTTGTAAATTCACTCCAAACTCTTGCAAGGGTTTTTTAATGGCCAAAGTTTGACAACTGTTTTGAATTGTTCAAGGTATTTAAAGGCAGGAAAATGGGATAATCAACGTTGATGAATTCATCATCAAACCACAGAGATCTATGACGTTTTCATTGACTAAGCTTTGCTGAGTATAATATAAGTATTTTTATTTTTTTGTGAATAGCATTACTCAAAAGCTTTGGTGAGTGTATTTTTCTGGCAAATATTTTACAACTGTTTTGCATTGTTCAAGTTGGTGATTAATGTTTTATTTTTCTTTGGGAAAGTAGAGTATGCCATAAATTACTATTTTCATATGTATTTATTATTTTAAAATTTAGAAGAGATATAATTATACTCTATTGATTTATATAATTTCAGTTTCGTGAATTTAACTTCTTCAAATTAGAAAGTAAATCAAATTTTGTAATGTAAATATTTATTTAATAAATATATTTGAAGTAATTTGATGGAAGTTTTATTTATTTTTTATTTATTTTATAATATTAACTTTTTGTTTTATATCTCCTCAAAATCTCATAAAAAAATATCTTAAAATATTAATTAATGAATGACTTTAAAATAATGGAAGGGTAAGTAATCTCATTTAATTGTTTAGATTTTGACGCAATTTTGTGATAAAGATCAATGATTTTCTTTTTGTTGTTTAAGGGTAAAATTGAGTTTCTAAAATGATTTCAATTTCTTGTACAATTAATAAAGTATAAATGGTAAAAAAATCTATCAACAAAATAGTCTAGGAATGATTCAGGTTAAATAAACAACATTGTTTGAACAAACTTGAACAAAATTCGGAACTAGACAATATCATAAAATATTAGCAATCCCTCAAGAAATGGGTAAAGAGTGGAAAGAAACATATGCTCTCCACTAATCTTTACTTATTTGTAAATGATTAGCCACAAAATTACTATCTTGACTCATCAATCACAATCACCTTACTTTTCTTTTGACTATGGACATAAGAACTGAAGGCTTCTTGCATTGGAGTTTCCTATGTCTTTATTCCGACATGCAACATATTAATACTTGCAAAAATAATTTGAATAGCTATCTTACTAACATTAACCATCTTCCTTAAGTTCTCTTTGATAGAGTACATTTCTTTTTCCCAAAAAATAATTCTCTCTTTTTGAATAATAAATGTTTAGATATTGTAATAATAAAAAAAATTAAAAAAGGATTATGTTAGAGGCACAAAGGTTGAATTACACTATCAACCCCAAAGGGGAAAGGCAAAAAGATTCTAAGTTTGAGAGAAAAAAACCAACAAAAGAGCTTTAGTAGACCATAAGGGTAACCACCCACAAATACAAAAGAAAAATAGAGTATGTGTTAAACTACTAATTAACCATGGCATCTACCACTAGAGCTTGCAACCTCAAGAGGAGGAACAATAGAAACGATAGAATGTAGATCCCCCATTGTATGTTTGAACAAAAAAATTAGAGCATTAAAGAAGTTTGGCATGTCAACAAAAAGGTCATCCAAATGACCGAAGTGAAGACTATCCGAGCAAAGATGAGTCTTTGAATGAGCATTAAAGATGACACTCACCTTTAAAAGAACCAATAATGTAGCAATAGAAGCATTTTGAACTAAAACATAATGATCCATGAAGCAACCAATAGGAAAATAACGCAAAGCTAAGCTAGCCAAACCAACAAGGTGAATGAGATTGGCTAACAACCTAAAAGGAGAGCCAATTTTCCCTAGGCTTGGTTCTTATGTTTCTTTGAAAATTTATTGATTTAGTGTGAATTGATTGATTTATTTTGACTATACAATATAATCTAAAAAAATAAAATTTCTATACAAAAAAATTAAAAATCCATAAATGGAAGATAAATCTAAGAAGAATAGAATTTTATGCACCTATGCAGTGATTATGAGGCTTAAAAAAGAGGTCAAGGGTGCTTGGAACCTATGATTGGAATGTGAATTCTAGATCTATAATCTTCAGATTTGAAACTCCATAGTCTGCACTTTGAGATCTCGCTCAACATTTTTTTGTACTAAAATTTGAACCTACAAAATTACAACAAAGAGGGGAACAAGGGTTTCCTATATAGGAGTTTTCCTTGGCCAAACCCCCATTTTGGTATTTATACCTCCATGAATAGCTAATTTATTAACTAATAAAATGTGTGTTCTCCTAAACTTAAGTGTTTTAAAGGTTGTTGTGAGCTAAAACAATAAAAATATTACTCAAATGTGTTGAGAATTATTCCTAATGACATGAATGAGGTCACCCAAAGAGAAATTCAAATACCCTTAGTAAAATCTAAAATGCATCAATACCTTACATAGGGCACCAAGTAGATTAAAATATGAAGATGCAAACACTCTAAAAACAAGTCATTAAATGGTTGAAAGAAGCCAAATCTATCTCCAACACCTAGATTTCATCATGTTCTTCCATTGGCATCAAACTCCAATCATTATGACAACATGAAAATTCTTAAATTTTATTCCAACTTCCAGTAGTCATAACTTTTGACTTAGGCATCGATTTAATGAACTGTTTGCATAGTTGGATCAATCTTGATGATCACTAAGGTCAATAAGTCAACCTTTTGATTTTTTAGCCACTTTTCAAGTTGATTCGAAACCTCTAGGTGCCTCAAGATTGACTTTAAATATTTTTAAAGTGATTTTGAAAACAAAACATTAATATCTCACTAGTGACAATTTTTATTGAAGTGATTTCTTCATCGTTAGCTTTATTTCACCATTTTGGATCTCTTTGT